>JAPVLO010002847.1:0-28812 GCA_027257055.1 Cephalopachus bancanus | reverse complement strand
AAGCTTTCGATAAAATCCAGTATCCCTTCTTGATTAAAAACCCTTGAACATCTAGGCATACGGGGAACATACCTCAAAATAGTAAAAGCCATCTACGAGAAACCCACAGTCAGTATACTCCTAAACGAACAAAAATTGGAACCATGTCCCCTGAAAAATGGAATAAGACAAGGATGCCCACTCTCACCCCTCCTGTTCAACATAGTATTGGAAGTCCTGGCTAGAGCAATCAGAGAAGAGAAGGCAATCAGGGATATCCAATAAAAAAAGAGGAAGTCAAGTTATCTCTCTTTGCAGATGATATGATTTTGTACATTGAAAACCCAAGAGAATCTGCCAAAAACCTCCTTACACTGATAAAGGCCTTTGGCAAAGTCTCAGGATACAAAATAAATGTGCAAAAGACAATCGCATTTCTTTACACCAATAATAAACCAACAGAAACCTAAATAAAAAACACAATTCCATTCACAATAGCCACAAAAAAAGAAATACCTTGGCATCTTCCTAACCAGAGACGTGAAAGACCTTTACAATGAAAACTGCAAAACACTGCTCAAAGAAATCAAAGATGACACAAACAAGTGGAAAAATATCCCATGCTCATGGATTGGAAGAATCAACATTGTGAAGATGTCCATCTCACCTAAGGCAATCTACAAATTCAATGCAATACCCATCAAATTTCCAGCAACATTCTTCTCAGACCTAGAAAAAACAACACAGGAATTCATATGGAAACACATACCTTCAAGAATAGCCAGAACAATCCTCAGCAAAAAAAAAAAAAAAAACAAACAAAGGAGGTGGTATCACATTACCAGACCTCAAACTTTACTACAAAGCTACAATCATCAAAACAGCTTGGTGTTGGTATAGGAACAGGCATATAGATCAATGGAATATAATTGAGATTCCAGAAGCAAAACCTCAATTTCTCAACAAACTCATCTTCGACAAAGCCTCCACCACCTACCACTGGGGAGAGGAGAACCTATTCAGTAAATGGTGCTGGGAAAACTGGCTGACCACATGCAGAAGATTGAAACAGGACCCCTATCTATCCCCATGCACCAAGGTTAACTCCAAATGGATCAGAGACCTAAATGTAAAACCTCAAACCATAAGAACCTTAGAAAAGGAAGGACATACCCTCATGGAAATCGGAACTGGCATCCAATTCCTGAACAAAACCGAAACCCACAGGTCATAAGAGAGAAGATAGACAAGTGGGACCTTATTAAACTGACAAGCTTCTGCAAAGCCAAAGAAACCATCAAGAGAGCAGGGAGACAGCCTACAGACTGGGAAAAAGTATTTGCCAACATCAGGTCTGACAAAGGCTTAACATCTTGGATCTACAAGGAACTCAAACGTGCCGAAAAGAAAAAAACAAACAACTCCATTATAAAATGGGCAAAAGATATGAACAGACACTTCACAAAGGAAGATATCTGATCAGCCAACAGACACAATGTTCAACTTCACTAATCATCAGGGAGATGCAAATCAAAACCACACTGAGATATCACCTAACTCCAGTCAGAATGGCAATTATCAACAACTCAAAAAATAACAGCTGCTGGAGAGGGTGTGGTGAAAAGGGAACACTTCTACACTGTTAGTGGGAGTGTAAACTAGTGCAACCTCTGTGGAAAGTAGTGTGGTGATTCCTAAAAGCTCTAAATATCAACCTCCTATATGACCCTGCAATCCCCCTACTAGGAATATACCCTGAAGAACTCAAATCACTCTATTAAAAAGATACCTGCATATGTACATTTATTGCAGCATTATTCACAATAGCAAGAACCTGGAAGCAACCATGCTGCCCATCAAAAGAGGACTGGATTTAAAAATGTGGTACATATACACGATGGAATACTACGCAGCCATAAAAAGGAACACAATCATGAATTTCACAGCAACCTGGATGGAACTAGAGTCTGTAATACTGAGTGACCTCTCACAGAAACAAAGATCCGAGTATCACATGTTCTCACTCATATAATGGACCTTGAACATCCAATGTAATACTATAAGAAAATGACTGACAGTAGGGGAGAAACTATGGGGGGGAGGGAGATGGGGTTAATGGTAGCAAATATCTGTCTGGGGAAGGGGAAGCACCTCTTATCAACAGGGTGCCTGAATGAAACGTATTTGTATACCTAACACTTAACTGTACCCCACAAAACCATAATAAAAAATATTGACCAAAAAAAAAGAAAACAGAGGTTACAAGTAAACAGCCTAATGTCACACCTAAGGGAGTTGAAGAGGCAAGACCACCAAAAGCCTAACTTCAGCAGAAGAATCCAGATTCCCAAAATAATGTCCCAACTACAAGACATAGATGATTAAAGTGCCAATGGAAAAAAAATCAACAAAACCAAAAGCTGGTTGACAGGATAAATAAGATTGATGGACACCTAGACAGACTGAGTAAGAAAAGAGAGGGGGGCAGTCCAATTAAACAACATTAGAAATGTAAAAGATGAAGTTTCAACTGATCTTGAAGAAATTCAAAAGGTTACCTGACATTTCCATGCACATCTTGACAAACTAAAAAACTGAAATGCACTGAAAGACTCTCTGACATCACACATCTTCTTAAGATTGAAAGAAAAAACAGAAACCCTAAATTGTCCAACAACAAGCCAGGAAATTGACTCCATCAAAATAAATCTACCTACGAAAAGAAGCCCTGGACTACACAGCTTCCCAGTAGAATTCTACAAAACATACAAGGAGGAGCTGATAACAACCCTACCCAAAGTATTCTGGACAAAGGAGAAAGATGGAACCCTCCCCAAATCATTTTGTGAAGCCTATTGCATCACACTGACACCTAAGCCTGGGATAGAGAATGACTGACCAATCTCCTTGATGAACATAGATGTAAAAATTCTCAACAAGATTCCAAAAAATCAGACCCAACAACACTCCAGAAATAATCCAATATGGCCAAACAAGCTTCATTCCTAGGATGCAGAGCTGGTTCAACATCTGCAGGATCATAGATGTAATTCAACACATTGGCAGATGTAAAAACTAAAACCTCATGATTCTATCTTCAGACACCAAAAAAGCTTTAGACAAAATCCAGCATCCTTCCTGATAGTAGCTGTTAACCACCTAGGCACAGAAGGAACATTCCTCAAAACAGTAAGATCTATCTCCGCTAAACCCATAGCCAACATATTGCTCAGTGGACCAAAGTTGGAAGCATTTTCTCTGCAAACAGGAAAAAGACAAGGACACCCATTCTCATCCCTCCTGTTCAACATGGTGTTGTAAGTCCTAACTAGAGTAATCAGACAAGAGAAAGAAATCAGAGGTATCCAAATAGGGAAATGGGAATTCAGTCATCCCTCTCTGCAGACCAAATGAACCTGTACTTTGAAAACCCAAGGGAGTCCATCAAAAACCTTTCACTGATAAAAATAACTTGGCAAACTCTTGGGGTACAAATTCAGTGGGCAAAAGACAGTGTCATTTCTGTACATCAAAAACAAACAGGCAGAGAAACAAATATAAACCAAAGCCCCAGCCGGGCTCGGTGACTCAGCCTGTAATCCCGTGCTTTGGGAGGCCGAGGTGAGTGAATTGCCTGAGGTCGCGGGTTCGAGACCCACCCGGGCAACTTGGCGAGACCTCATCTCTACAATAAATCAAAAAAATTAGCCAGATGTGGTAGCGCGTGCCTGTAGTTTCAGTTACTTGGAAGGCTGAGGCGGAAGGATGGCCGGAGTCCAGCAGGTCGAGGCTGTGGTGGCCAGGAGCGGCCACTGCACTCCAGTCTGGGTGACAGAGTGAAACTCCAACTCAAAAAAAAAAAAAGAAGAAATAAAAAAACAAAATAAAACATAGTCCCACTCACAATAGCTACATTAAAAAAAATCAAAACAGCTTGGCACTGGAGAAAAATAGACATATAGACCTATGGCACAGGGCAGAGATTCCAGAAGCAAAAAAACCCCCATGTCTTCACCAATTCATCTTCAATAAATCAGCAATAACAACCACTGGGGAGAAGAGACACTTTATTCAACAAATGGTACCTGAAAATGGGCTGACCACATGCAGAGGAATAAAACAGCGCCACAACCTATCGCCATATAGAAAAACCAACTCCAAATGGATCAAACAGAAGACAACGCAGAAGACACACTCATGCGCATAGGAGTAGATAAACATTACACAGTCCAATCCCCAAAAGGGAATAACATGAAAAGCAATGGTAGACGAGTGGGAACTCACCTATGCACAGGAAAAGAAACCATCCAGGGAGCAGGGAGCAAATCCACAGGCTGGGAAAACATTGTTGCTATTCATGTATCTGACAAGGGCCTAATATCCGGAATCTACAAGGAGCTCAAACAAGCTCCGGAGAAGGGCTCACGACTGCTCATTCTGAAGCCAAGTCTGGCATCCACTCTGGCCCGTGGTCAGTCCATCTTTCCAGTCACAAGCACACTGCTAGTAGCAGCTCCAACTAGGGGCTCTATATGAATGTTGGCCATAAAATTGAGTGTGCATCAGGCAACCAAAAGTTGCTGAAGCTGGTGATGAGAAGGTGACACAGGGACTTGGCTTTCCTCTAGTAAATCCTGGACACTACCAACGCCAGGCCACGCCCACTTTCTCACTATCTTGTCTCTTTGAATCTGCACAGTGGCTTGACAGCTGGCATCGTTAGTGTCCCATGATTGCTGCCCACATGTGGACAGGGAGAGCTTCTGGAAGAAGAAACTTTTGAGGTCGCATATGTGGCAGATGTGAAGGTGGAATTGGGCCAAGGCCATAGGACTGGGGTCAGGGAGTGGCTGGTAAGACATGGCTGATGCCAGAAATGCAGCATGCCCCACCCACCCTGTAGAGTCCAGCTGCTCACCGTGTCCCTCAGAGTCATCATCTCTGCCAGCACCTTGTGGGGGAACACCATGAAGCTAGACAGTTCCTCACTGTGCTTGTTTACTGTAGGCCCAGGACAGAGGTGGGGGCCTCTGGAGCTGACTCTACCTCACACTGTCTCACAGATGGACGCTTTTCCCCTGGTGCTGGAGCTGGCCCTGCCGCTGGTTCCGTAGCAGGTGAGAGACCAAGTGCTACAGGCGACTCTGGCTCCAGAGCAGGCCCCAGATCTGTCAGAGGCACTGGCGCTGGCTGGAGAGCCAGCACTGGCAAGGCCTGTGTCTTCTGACCCACACCAGGAGCTGGAAAAGAGAAACATCACCAACATCAGTTACATTTCACTGGGCTCTCCAAAGAGAGAAACAATCTCACTGAATTTCTGGGATTCCAGTCCCAAAAGTCTTCTAGATCACAGGTCACCTCACCTTCTGCCTCTGCCTCCCTGGGCTTCACACGTGCCAGCTGACCTCGGTTGCACACATTAGGACGTTGGCCCATACCAGGCCAGTCCGCCCACACGTGGGCCAACTTCAGTGTAAAATTAGGCCACATCTGGTGGATGTCCTTTAGTCATACTGTAAGCTCATTTTCACCCTAGGAGGGAATAAGGAGGGACCCGCAGTCAGAGACAGCACTATACACCCCCAGAAGATGAGGGTCAGGAACTCAGAGCAGGAAGCCCTTCAGAGACTTGTTCAGCTAGAGGATATGGGTACTCAAGGTGGAACATAGTCTAGGCTTTCCGTGTACAATTTGATGGAAGGTCAGAGATGTAGTAAACCGTGAAGACCTTCAAGGCCTTCTTAGCAAATGGTCAGCTGTGGAAAAACAACCCCCACTTCAATTGATGGCCTGCGGGAGAACTATCATCCCAGAGAGGCCTCAAAAACATCCACATTACAGAGATGAGAAAATACAGGATGGCTATGGGTTGTCAAATGGCTGCTCAACAGTACGTGGGTCGTACTGAGAACCGTTCACAGTAAGGGCTGCATGGAATAAAAAACCTCTAGGCCCTTGAGGCATTTTCTGCTCCTGACAGGGAGAGAAAGGGCCTGGGGAAGCTCCCTTCCTCCCCATATTGGAGACAGCGCACAGGGCACGACTCTCTAGAAGATGCCTTTTGACTTAAAGTAACGTCATTGTGTTTCTTTTTGAATATTAAAGAGTGTCTTGAGAAAACAGCTACAGTAATGACAGATCTGATAAAGGGATGAAGGCCAAGAGCTGTATGGTGGGGAAAGCTCATCATGGGCCAAGAACTTGAGCCGACGATGCAGGGGGGAGAAAACCCAAAAGCTTAAGTCAACAACTGAGTGGTGTTTCACACGTATCAGCTAGGAAAGTGGAAATGAAAAAAGGGGAAGGGGATTTTATTTATCACAGAGACCCAGATTATCAGTAAATTAAAAGAATGTTACTATCCAGCAAGGCTGGATACAGAGAAGAAAATGCATTCAGAGATTGTTGGTGACGATGTTCCTGCCACAGCCCATTTGGAAAGTAATCTGACTGTGGCTATAAATATTCGACATGTGTGTATGCTTTCACCAAGCAATCTCTTTCCTGGGAGTCTATTTTTGGAAGGGGAATGTATATGTTATGGACTGAATTGTGACCCTTCCCCAAATTCCGTATGTTCATGTCAAAAGCCCCCGCGCCTTCAAATGCAGCTTATTCGGACATGGGGTGCTTAAAGGGGTAATTAACTATGAGTGATTCCATTGGGGTGGTCCCAAATTTAATATAACTAGAGGTCTGCTAAGGAGAGGTGGTAAGGACCTGGAAAAGCACAAGAGACGACCCTGTGAACACAGAGATAGAAGATAGTTATGGACAAGCCAAGGAGAGAGTCCTCAAGAGGACTCAGAACAACCAACAGCTTAAGCTAGCCTCCAGAATTGGGAGCAACTAAATTTCTGTTGCTCGAGTCCTTTAGTGTGTGGTGCTGTGACACGACAGCCCTGACCAACTGATATAGCCTATAAGGACACACACAGGATGCTCTCTGGAGCAGGACTCCCATGGGAATAGAATTTCCCCAAGCCAGGTTCCACTGATGTTGAAAGGTAGAACTGTTGTGGGAAATAGCCTCCCTTATGGAATACAACGAAGACATGTGAGGGCACAGCTTCTGTCCAGATGGCTACGGGGTGAGGTCCCTGAGATAACACAATACAGACAAATGCAGAGTAGCTTAGCTCCTTTTTTGTGAAAGAGCCCCCCAAAGCCCTCTGTGTGCAAACCGCTCTACTACAACTGATGGTGTGTAACCCGTAGGGAAGTTTTGGCAAGGCGACGGAGCTGCCTGCTTCAGGGGTTACCTGGGACTGGGAGTTCAAACAATAAAAACAGTAGCAGCATGCAAAGATACACATGGCCTAGTATAAATGAAAGTAGCACAAGAGCATTTTCTTTGCTAGTCCTACAAGTATGTCAACAGGGACTTTGCACGTAACTCACTTGCCACAGAGGGTGGAGGATGCTCATGGAGGTCGATTCCCATGGGAAGGGGTCTGTGGGTCACCAGAGTGGGAAAGGTCTAAAACAGAAGCCAGGGTGAACCCACATTCAGGTCTGAGTCCTGGGGCCACCCCAGTCTTCTCAGGTCCCTGACCAAGTAGGCCCCTGCATGCCCACGCTCATCCTGGCACAGCCCTAGTCATAGTTGGCACATAGTTGGCTCTCACCTGGCATGGCTCCTCGGGAGTTATCTGCAGGTAAACCTGTGAAGACAGGGTCCAGCAGGCGGGCCAAGAGGTGTCAGTTGCCTGCCGGGCTGCCCCCACAGAGAAACCCCACTGTTAGAAATTCTGCTCCCCAGACCAGGCCCACAGGGGCATCAGCATAGACCTCCAGGTGTGAGGGAAACCAGATGACACTTGAAGTCCTGGGACTGACATCTGAGTAGACAAACTTGGTCCCCAACTCTCACCTTCCCATACTGTCAGCCGTGACCTGGATATGAACCAGAGATACCCACTGGGTTTCCAACACTTGACATCCCACTCCTGTTTCGGGAGGGCCCCTTCTTGACTTCCTCTTCGCCTCCCCGGCAAGTGGTGTGGGGGAATTGGTGTGAGGCTACCCTGAGGGCATCACTGGAGAGGGCCTGGGCTTTCCTGAATTACCTCTGCATGCTCCGGCCAGCAGTGTTGGCCATGAGGGGTGAGCCAACGTCAGAATTGTCTCAATAGGTTCGCACTTCACGTCTTTCTCAAACTAGGACCACGGGAATTGGGGAAACAGCAGGAGAACATCTTGCTCTCCTGTGAGTCTCTCCCCAACTGACCCGAATGCCCAACTGTCACTAGATTATAGTGCCCGGTTACCAGACATCTAGGTTCTGTTGGGTTCTATCTCCAAGGAAGTGAGGTCACTTCTTCAATGTCCTATCACCTGACCTCCCTCCCTTTTTTTTGTATTTTAAAGTGGTAGGGTACAATTCAGGGTTAGGTCTACAAGTGGTCATTATGTAGGTAAAGTTTGGGCCTCACTTTGGTCCCCACCTGGATTGAGATCAGAGATCCTTACCGATGAGGTGTGCCCCCCTCCCTCCTCAGGCAGTTTCCCACTACTTCAAATCCTTTTCTTAGAGTATTACGATAATCGTTCATGATCCACCTATGAGTGAGAACATGTGGTAGTTTTTTGTTTCTGTACGAGATTACTCAGGATCACAGACCCTAAGTTCATCCAAGTTGCTGTGAAACTCAAACTTCTGTCCTTCTTATGACTGCATAATGTCCCCTCGTGTATATGTACCCCACTGTTTTTATCCAGTCCTCTTTTGATGGGCAGCACGGTTGGTACCATGTTTTTGCTGTTGTGAAAAATGCTGCAATAAGCATGCACGTGCAAGTATCTTTTCCACAGAGTGATTTGAGTTCCTACGGGTGGACTGTGGAGTCCTATAGAAGATCGAGGTTTAGATCTTTTAGGAATCACCAAACTGTTTTCCACAGTGATTGAACTAGTTTACACTCCCACCAACAGTGTAGAAGTGTTTCCTTTTCTCCATATCCTCTTCAGTATCTGTTGTTTTTTGAGTTGACGGTGACCATTCTCACCGGAGTTAGGTGGTATCTCAGTGTGGTTTCAATATGCATTTCTTTGATGATTAGTGAGGCTGAGCACTTTTTAAAGTATCTGCTGACTGCTGGCATGTCTTCTTTTGAGAGGGATCTATTAATATCTTTTGCACAGTTCGTAATAGGGCTTTTTTTTCTTTTCAGCACGTTTGCGTTCACTGTACATCCTGGATGTTAGGCTTTTGTCAGATATACAGTTGGCCAACTTTTTTCACATACTGTGGGCTGTGTCCCCACTCCCTTGAAGGTTTCCTTCACTTGGCAGAAGATTTTCAGTTTGATGAGTCCTGCTTGTCTGTCTTATCTCTTATGGCATGGGCTTTTGGGGTTTTGATCAGGAATTGTTTGCCAGTTCCAATTTCCATAAGGGTGTCTTCAGCACTTTCTAATGTTCTTATAGCTTGGGGTTTTACATTTAGGTCTTTGATCCATTTAGTGTTGATTTTTGTGAATGGTGATAGGTAGGGGTCTTGTTTTAATCTTCTGCATGTTGTCAGCCAGTTTTCCCAGTACCATCTCCTGAATAAGTTCACCTCTCTCCAGTGCTTGTTAGTCGAGGATTTGTCATAGATGAGTTGGTTGAAAACCTGAGGTTTTGCTTCTAGAGTCTCTATCCTGTTCCATTGGTTTCTATGCCTGTTCTTGCACCAATACCAGGCTGTTTTGAATACTGTGGCCTAATCTAAAGTCTAAAGCCTGGAAGTGTGATACCTCCCACTTAGTTTCTCTGCTGAGGATTATTTTGGCAATTCACGGTCATTTATGTTTCCAAATAAAGTCCTGTATTCTCGTTTCCAGGTCTGAGAAGAATGCTGCTGGTAACTTAATGGGTCTTTCATTAAATCTGTAGATTACCTTTGGTATGGTGGACATCTTAACAATGTTGATTCTTCCAATTCATGAGCAGGAAATATTTTTCCATTGGTTTGTGTCATCTTTGATTTTTCCAAGCTTGATTTTGTAGTTTTTCTTGGAAAGGCCTTTCACTTCTCTGGTTAGGAAGATGCCAAGGTTTTATACCTTGTAATACCTTCCCAATCTCCTGACATATAAGTTATTGTTAACTCTATTTTCCCTTCTGCACTACTGAATACTAGAAATTATTCCCTCTATCTGACTGCATTTCTATACACATTAACCAACTTAAGAGCCAGATTTTATGTGGTATAAGGGGATTTAAAAATAAATAAAATTATTTTACATTGGTTTTAGAAATCACGTTTCCTGGAAAACAGCAGTAATTTTGACTAATATCAATGAACTTGTGTAGTGATTACATGCATGTGTATGACAAGACAGATAAACATGAGGTTTTTTGGCAACAGGGAGATATTATTTGTATGCACATTTACTAACACTAGTTAAGAATTCCATATGTTTTCCATGGAATTTGCAATATACAACTGATTAATGATATAGGTTTTTCTCTCTTCTTTTAGTCCATTTTTAATGCTACACAACAATGTTCAAGCAAGTCACTAGTTTAGATTTTGTTTTGGTTTTTTCTATTACATCATGGATATTTTGTGTGAAATAAAATATGGACTCTATTATCTGAATCTCTTTATATCTAAGAGTCTTTGGGCAAGAAGTTTTACATCTTTAAGCCTGTTTTCACAAGGTATGATGATAATGAAACTTCACTACTAGGCTATTGTGCCGCTTAAATGACAGAAAAAAATGTCAGTATTGTTATTGTCAATGTTGTTAAAATAAGGCCCCGTCCATCATCTTTTACCATTCTCCAACCCATTTTCCTCACCTTTTTCAAAGTAATCATTTAGAAATTCACATTGATTATCTCTCTCCCATACCAACAGCAATTTTTTTTTTTGAGTTGGAGTCTCACTGTTGCCTAGACTGGAGTGCCATGGCCACTTCTGGCCACTGCAGCCTCAACCTGCTGGGTTCCGGCAATCCTTCCGCCTCAACCTTCCAAGTAGCTAGAACTACAGGTGCGCGCTACCACACCCGGCTAATTTTTTGATTTATTGTAGAGATAAGGTCTCACCAAGTTTCCCTGGCGGGTCACAAACCTGCGGGCTCAGGCAATTCACTCACTTCAGCCTCCCAAGACGCGGAATTACAACAGCAATTTAATAGCTTCCCATTGATGTCAGAAAAGAATTTAAAACACATGTTATCTGTCATACTCTGCATAGAGTTCTGGGCTACATCACTGGCCCTAATGCTGTGCCTTCACTCTTCACACCAGTCTTCTTTATGGCCCTAAATGTGCCATGTTCCTTTCTGCCCTAGCGCCTTTTTCACATGCCATTCCTGCATTTTGAAGTATTTTACAAATCCCCAGCATCCAGCTGTCACACACTGTACTAAAAATTCAATCCAATCTAACGTTCTCAAATTAAATGCCATCCAACCCAACAAACATTCTGTGTCTCAGTGCAAGGTTACATTTTATTTGGTCTGTAAAATTTAGCACCTCATCATTTGTAATTTTCAGCAATTATCACGTGTAGTGAAAGCATTAAAACATCAGTTGTGAAATATCCTATCAGGACACCTTGCTAATAGATAAATAATAGATTTAACAAGTGGAACCCCCATAAGGCCAAGAACCGTGTCTACCTGATTGTGCTTTGCATGTAGTAAGTGCTCCGTAAAATTAAATGAATAAATATACATATGTAAGGCTCCCACATTCAAAATCCAATTGAAAGTTTTATTTGTGCTGTTACTGATAAGGTGTATCATTTATTTGAAAACATCTCAATTTCCTAAAAGCCCGAAATATATATACCAAAAAAGAGATTGATATCTCTAAGAAACACTTTTGTAAAATTCCTTTTACCAGACAAGGTATATGTGTGTAAGGAATAATGGAATTTGAGGTATTAACCAACCAAATCAGAAAAGATGGTAACTATCTAAAAAGCAAGGACAGAGCATGAGCATAGGTGTATTCATGTTATGAGTACAGTCCCTGCAGTGCAGTCATTAAATGTTTACCCTGGACCACCGGGTGGACACTAGGTTGCCTCAGCTAGAATGACATATTTCCTATGTTATTCTGTTGATAAATGATGAAGAATGGATTAAAACCAAGCTTTTTCTAATTTAGTAATCTGTGTCCCCAACCGCTATACCCATCAACTTCAATTCAGGCTGAATTCTGCAGACATCACAGAAGAGACTAGCAAAGTCAACACTGGATATTATTCAGAGTTCGTCTATTGAGAATAAAAGTATTTCAGGAGGTTTCTGGAAGAAAGTCAATATTTACTGAGTGAGTGAAATAATTAGGTAGAATGCAGCAAGGCAAAGAGACATTAATTTGAGTCTTTCACTCTCAGAGGTCAGTCGGTCTCTATAGTGAGAGTTCTGAAGTGGAGTGGATTTGAGAACCCCTTGGGGTTTTAGTTCAATCTAAGGAATTCTCTGGTATTTTTACAAAGAACCAATGGGCGAGAACATTTTACTTATTTTACAGTGGAATCACTGAGGTACTCGAGTTCTCTATTGCTTTGCAGCATACATCAGGCCAATTAAATATAAGCCAAGCTTCTCAGAACCAAGAGTCATCAATTCCAGACATTTAAAACCAAACAAATGAATTTCAAGGGAGAGAGCATTCAGCGAAGCATTAAACTCGGAATGTTATTCCATAAACGATAATAAGGGAAACAGCCGGGCTCGGTGGCTCAGCCTGTAATCCTGCACTTTGGGAGGCTGAGGTGAGTGGATTGCCTGAGCCTGAGGGTTTGAGACCCGCCTGGGCAACTTGGCGAGACCTCATCTCTACAATAAATCAAAAAATCAGCCGGACGTGGTAGCACGCGCCTGTAGTTCCAGCTACTTGGAAGGCTGAGGCAGAAGGATCGCTGGAGCCCAGCAGGTCGAGGCTGTGGTGGCCGGGAGGGGCCACTGCACTCCAGTCTGGGCGACAGAGTGAGACTCAAACTCAAATCATCATCATCATCATCATTATCATCATCATAATGGAAATAATGGTAAGTGATGGAAGTTAATATAAAAACCCATCCAAAGCTAAACTGATTGCAATGTGTTAATCTGAGATTTGAAATTTATTTTACGCACAGATTCCTATATTTCATTAAATGTCATATTGGAATACATTTGGTATGTGGGATTATCTATTGGATTTATAACAATTTAGAAGTACTTGTATTGGCAGTAGCATGTCTTACTAGCAACATGGCTAGTGTAACTAAAGCACTGAATCTTTAACTTGGTTTTTTAAACTGTTATAATTGAAGTAGTTTTAAGAGGCTTGAGGCTATCAAACAGAACAGTGCAGGTCAAATATCTTACTTTGCAACATCAGCTATATAGATGGATGCCATTCATACTCTATCCCCTCCCTTTGCTTTCTACATTTCTTATTTACTCATTACTCTGGTTTTAAAATCTAGCACATTTATTTTTGTATCTGCTTCATAAAACTCACTGAGCCTTTAGAGATCCCAAATCTGTGTACTGGGGGTAATGTTACTTATTGTTAAACCTGGATTCTTTTACCGCATGGGAGATTGTGAGGATTAATCATACGACGTTTGGAAACTCGGTATGACATATGCAATAAAACTGACGACTCACAGCAGTAAGGAAAAAGATTCCAACACACTCATTACCCTCCTAGGCTAGCATTACTTAGAAAGAGTGGGAAAATATGTCTGCTAACCTTAGAGACTGCAACAACCACAAAAAAAGCAATTGTTTATCAAAGTTTCCCACTGCTCTGATGTATGCAGGTACATGAATATTCTGTATAAAATAGAATCGCCTTGGCCTCCACCAGAGACTGTGTCTCCACATCAACTTCCTAAAGTTTAATGATCAATATGCTTTTCTCTCTATTCCTTTTCAGGGTCTCATTCTGTTGCTCAGACTAGAGTGCAGTGGCACAATCACAGCTCACTGCAGCCTCCACCTTCTGGACTCAAACGATCCTCCCATGTGGCTGAGACTAGAGGCGTGCACGTCCTGTTATTTTATTGATTGATTGATTGCAAAGACAAGATCTCACTATGGTGCACAGGTGAGTCTGGAACTCATGGGCTCGAGTAATCCTCATGCCTTTGGCCTTCCAAACTGCTGGAATTACAGGTGTAAGCCACCGTGCCCAGCATATCAATCTATTTTTCAGTGGCAAAAAATTTGCATGACTGCTTGTTGGTTTGGTCCAAAAAACACAATTTTTGCTCTGTTGGATATAAATAAGATAATTATTCTTAAATGTGTACTTTTATTTTTTCTAGCCTGTTAAGGTAATTTAAGGGCAACCCCCTCAGGTCCCCTCCCACTGTGGGAGCTTCTGTCTTCTCAACCAATCCTGCTTTCCATAAACAAACAAAAAAACATATTTTAAGATATCACAGGCTCACCCCAAGAGAAGTATTTTGCCATGAGCCATAGATTACTCACTCTGTGCTGGGAAGCAGAGTGATCTGTGCTGGCTTTAGTATAATGTGGAAATAGACACCAACTTCCGTAACTACATTTACAAAAAGCTTGTAAATTTGATGCATTAATTAATTCATTCGACAGATATTACCAAAATATCCACTATACTCAGCAATGTGCTAAATTCTAGGTACAAAATGATGAATGAAACAGGCATGGAATTACTATAAAATCAAAGGGGTCTAGGAACCAACTATTAAAAAGGAAAAAACATCGGCTGGGCTTGGTGGCTCAGCCTGTTATCCCAGCACTTTGGGAGGCTGAGGCAAGTGGATTGCCTGAGCCCGCAGGTTCGAGACTGGGCAGGGCAACTTGGCGACACCTCAACTCTGCAGTAAATCAAAAAGTAGCCGGGTGTGGTAGCGGAGGCCTGTAGGTAGTTCCAGCTGCTTGGAGGGCTGATGCAGAAGGCTGAGAGGGAAGGATCGCTGGAGCCCAGTGGATCAATGCTGGGGTGGCTGTGAGAGTGTCACTGCACTTCAGCCTGGGAGATAGAGTGAGAATCCAGCTCAAAAAGGAAAACAATCACAAAGAAAAATGATACTGAAAAACTGAAAATCCCTCTCTCTCTCCTTTCTCCTTTTTTGTTTACTTCTTCCTTTCTTCCCTCCCTTTCTTCCTTCCTCCTTCCCTCTCACCTTCCTTTCTTCTTCTTTTGTTCATTTTAAAGATGCTATGATTTTTTCTAAACATCTCTTTTCTATTAAGATGCCTGCCAGACTCCAATTTAAGACCTCCATTTTCTCATGAAGAAATTAAAAAGATTATCAATACTATATATCTAAAGTGAGTATCAACTGGAACTAAGTGAATATACTTTGTGATATCTATTTCACTAGGCAGATTTCCTTGTTGTATTTCCAGTTATTAAGATATATTTTAAATAGTTGATGTTGCCAAAAATTCACCAATAAGGAGGTGACAAGAAACTTTAAACTTGAAAATATAAACATGATAGAGAGTCATGCCAGTATACATGCTTTTCAGTATTTTACAGTTTCATATTAAAAAGACAATATAATTCACTTTAGTTTGACCAGTTACTTCAGACATGGAGTCTTATGAAAATCAACACATGTCTTTGGTCTCAAGAAGCTGAATGGTGTTGGGATTTCAGTCCTGCCACAGAAGTATCTGCTTTGTTTTGGGGGTGTTATTTAAATGAGTTTCAGCTTAATTAAATAAAAAAAGAAAAGAAAGAAATTACCTCACTTTCCCTGATGTTCTAAAATGCCCCTGCACTATGTTCTTTAGATGTTAGTTCATGTCACTGACATTATCCTGCTTACGATATCAGGCCATGGAGACAATGATATAAAGTCTGGCTCTTTCCAAAGTGGTCACTTCCCTTAGTAGTGACAGGAAACTTGCTGTATAAGAAAGTAACAACTTCTGTGAAATTTCAACTCCATTTTTAAAACTGTTTGTCTGCCAATAAAATGTTGACAAATAGAAGTTGAATAAAGCAGACTCAGAACTGAATGTGAGATATTTAATCCCACATGTACCATAATTCATTAACATAAACCTGCGCATTATTTAAACTTGTTTGTCAATTTTGTCCAAGCTAAGGCATTGGATTATAAGTTTGGTTTCCAAAAAAGAGAGGGAAAGAAAGACACGATATTTGATTCAGTGTTATTTTTCCAAGAGAATCACCATTGTTTGAATAACTTGGGAGTTAGTTCTCTTCTTAGTACAAAGACATTCTTTATACATCAGTTGATTGTAGGCTGTGAAAGTGAAAGTCGGCTCTTCACCAAGAATCTCAAGTATTGATATTTATATCTAGAAATATTAAAATGTTAAATCAATGCCATTATTTAAATATTTGGTTGTATTTTGTTTTCCTCTGGGAGAAAAGCGAGTTTCTTTCTGCAACCAGGCTTCAGACAGGTGTTATCATTATTTCTGTAACCAGGTTCCAGGGAGATGGGTGGTATTATTACCAAAAAACCCCAAGGTCATACAAAATACTCAGAATATACACTCCACAGCCCCCCACCCACCCCCGAGATTAAATAACAAAGGCATGACTCACGATCTCTTAATCCTCCTCCACCTACCCCAAGACTAAATTAACAAGGACTATGGGCAGTTTGGGCAAGACCCAAGATGATATAATCATGCTGATAATTCCCTAAAAGTAGATGGGAAGTTCCAACAATCAAACAAGCAACTTTGCTACACTTAGACAACTTCAAATCAAACACAAGAGATGTAGGAAACCCTCATTACCAGAGCCTTGACCTGCAACATTCCCCACCATCAATTGTTCCCGTGATTTTTATCATGGACTGCCGGCCCTTTCTGTTTGAACATTTGAACGGCCTCTTCTCTGTCTTCTTGCATCACGTACAGTTTCGGCCATAAGCTCGGGGGCTTTAGGAATACAACATATACATAATTTAAACAATACATAAAACAATATCCACACACTAAAACAGTTACTACTCATCCACCTATGCCAGAAAAGAACTTCTTAAGCCAGAGAAAATACACAAAACCAAGTTAGAACACCAGTCTAAAGCTTCATCAAAGTCCCCGTCGGGAAGGGAGTCTGATGGCCCAGGGTCTGCTGTAACCAAGTAGCTTGCTGTCTGATTTTCTTGATGCTAGCTTCCACTTGGGCAGACACATTCACATGAGGACAACAAGAAGAATTAACAGTCACACAAACTCCACCTTGCTCAGGTAGAATGTAATCAAAAGCCAGTCTATTGTCTAAAACTACCTTAGCCCAAGAAGTTAGAGAAGCTTGCAAATGACTTTAAGATTTTGTGGTCTCTTTAGCAATAAATATAAGTGTTTCACATGACTTTCTTAGCACATGGTGGTGGAACGCAACTTCCCGCTATGGCAGTAAGGTATAAGCAATAAAATACCAGATCCTAATCCAGGCCAAGTAAGGCTCAATGGGAGGTCCAAACTTCACCTGGGTACGTAAACCACTTATGTTCCCAATCCTGACTTGTACCTCACAGCTTGAAAACTGAAAATAAAAAGAAAACAAACAAACAAAAAAACCTGTCTCCATCTGGGTTTCCTGCCAAGAGAGCCCATGGAAGATGGATAATTTTAAAGAACTAGTTCAATAAGTTGTTTTAGACACATTATAAACAGACACAAAAACAACCAGAATAACCAAGAGTTTTTCCCGAATAAGCATCTTTCCACAAACAATTAAAGGCCCGGGATGGTCTCCATTATCCACATATGAATACACAGTCCTCAGAGGCACACTGCATCACATAGTCTCTAAACTGTTCTGGAAGGCGGACCTTCAGCATCCAGACAGGGTAGAAGGCGTTCCTCAAAGATCACCTGGTTTCCTCAGTTTGTCCTTCTTTATCTGTTACATAATATTATGCCAGAGCCAGATTGGAAATCAAACTTTAGTGTCTAGGGCAATAAAAACCTTTCTGGTGAGTCCTTACCAGGCAGTGACTCCAAGACTTCGGTTAGGAATTTGAGTGAGAGAAAAAGATCAGGTTTAGTTTTCACTCCCCCCCCCCACAATGCCCCACCTGCCCAAAATCATTTCTTTTTAGAAAGCCTGTGTAAACAGCAGGAGGTCCCACGGTTGCTAAGAAGGATCATTCCAAGGTTGTCTATCCTATTTACCTGGTGAGGTGTCAAAGAGCTAGGAGGCATATTCCTAAAAATGTCTATTTTGTGACGATAGGTTTCATATCAGCAATGTTGGATTATGGAGGAACAGAATGGTTTAACCTAATTTTAGAGCTAACTGTTTAAGGGCATAGCACACCATCCTCTGATATATTAACTATTCAATCACGAATTTGCTGCCTTTAAGTTTCTGTTAGAGCAAATTGTCTAAGGGCAGAGCATTTACAAGAAATATGTACAACTATGAATTGATTTCATCTTTCAAAGATTTGCCCTTACAATTCCACATACCCATCTCTTCTGTGATAGTCCCTCAGTCTAGAGCAATTGAATAACTTTAGTTTTTAACCCTGTGTCTCTTAAGGATATTACTTTTGATGGTCAGCTTCTCCTGGACCTGAAGATGAGGCCCTGACTGTTGGGATTTAGCAAGAGTCACCGCCTTTTCCAGTCCCATGAGTCAAAGCCTCATGGGCATGTCTGCCCTGGATCTCTGTTTTCTCCCTGTGAATCACTAAGGGATGTTGGCTGTGGTCGATGAAAACTTACTTTGGAGAGTCACCAGAGTGGATGAAAGGACTTTGGGCAGTCACAGGGAGTGACCATGGGACAGCACCCCCTGAAACCAGTCGGCCACAAGCAGTGATGCCCCACCAGGGCCACCAATTTGCCCCCAGATATACTAGGCCGGCTGCTTCCCTTGTGGTCTATTGAAGACTAGAGGCAGAAACTGGGAGAAAATTGAGTTCATTTCTGCAACTGGGTTATGAGGACACAGGTGGGATCGTTATATCTGTAATCCGGTTACAGGGAAACGGGCGGTACAATTACCAAAAAATCCACTGCTGAAATGTTTCATAAAATATGAAGATGATGGTTGTTGAACATAGAGCAATTCTGTGGAACTATATCTGGCACTGAAGATAAGAGGCATCTTGTGAATACAAGAGAATGAGGTAGAATATGCCACAGCATTGAAACCAGAATGCATATTGCATATAATAGCATATTCTTTAAACATTTTGTCATCTATATGAAGAAAAGAAAAATTAAAGTTAAAAAAATGAGTATTCTTACTTCCCAAAACTGTTCTGATTATTTCTAATTAAAAAACAGGTATTGATAAGGATGCTATTATTCAGAGGAACTGACTGTCATGAAAGTACTCAACAAGTTACCATCCTCTGATATATTAGCTTTTCAATCGTGAGTTTGCCACCTTAAGTTTATTTTAGGTGAACACCCTTTATTCCTTGTACCCACAAAATTGACAATGTGAAAAAAACTGTGCCTGAGTTCATACTTCATTTCATTTTGTTGCAGAAAGGCAATGTTCTTCTTGGTCCACCTCCTTAAGTGTCCATCATCTTTTCTTTGAGGGTATGTTCCCCAGAAAGCAGGATGGAGTTGCCCTTGTAAGGGTCCAGTACTGACTGATCTAGGGAACACTGTGTTGTATAACGTATATTAGCTTTTTTTTTCTTGTTCACAGCAATCTCATTAGTTCTGCATCATTATATTGAGTTTACATATGAGAAAACTGATGAGTACAATGATCAACTAAATTGTGGAAAACCATAAAGATAATATCGAGATTAAAACACAATTGAGCTGTATAACTTCAAAAATTTTGTGACATTAATAATGCTAAAACAGGTGTGCTTCAGAGTCTGACACTGTGGTCTTCATTGCAGTTGAACTGAATAGAAATCTTACAACAATCATGGGGAGTCAAGTCTCATTGTGGGTTTGGATCTGCGAGTTTAGGCCACACCACTCTCAATGCCTAGTCCTATTTAGCCTGAGGCTGTCCTTATAAAAATTCAGTAAAAAAAGGTGGAGACAACTGTGCAACATACATTTAAAAAACCAGTGAGAAAATATGCCCTACCTTAATCATCCTAGAGCAAACAGAAACATTGAACCACCTGAACCTTCCAGACAAAATTGCGAATGCTTTCAATTGACTGAGTGGCAACAATGGTTCATTTAGGCAAAGAGGTAATATTCTGTGTGAACTACTTATTATCAAATGCTGTTACTTTGGGTGTGTGTCTACCTATGTTGTTAAAAAAAAAATTCAATTTTAATGTGTTGAGTAAAACGTAAAAGGCTGGTTAAAAAATAAATCATCTCTCAAATGTAGGATACCATCAACAATCATGTTAATTCTCTTATGTGACACAGTGTTCCTTTTTATAATGGTCACCTATAGATTTATTTTACTATTGCTAGATTGCGTAATTATACCCTTTACTTATTGCATGATAGAGAATATGTCGCAACCCATACTTAGGTCATTTGATGCAGAATTATTCCTGTGAGAAATATTAACTTCATCTTCTGCTGAGCATATTGTCAGCATCAAAAATATGACCCCAACTGACTAAGCTGTAAAATCTTTCTCCTTCACTTTGTATTTCTATACAACTAATTAAACAGTGAAAAATGCATACACATCGAGGATATACTGAGTGGAAACATGAGTAGATATATTCGGTTGATATTTAATTAAAAAGAAAAGCATGATGAATGATGTATACACATGCACACACACATATTCAGAGAGATTGTAAAAAACCAAATTCCTAAATTCTACTTATTATAGAACGTGCCAACTACTATTACTGTTCACTTTAGAGGTACACATGTACATGTGTGCTTTTTATCTTTATGTATATACTTATTTACATTTAGACTAACCTTAATCATACACTATGTGTTTTGGTATTCCAGAAGTTCTGCTATTTTTTTGGCATCAGTTAGATGCTTCATTGGTTTGACTTTGAATCCTATAATATAACGATCAGCAAATTATTTCTATAAAGGACCAAGAGGTAACTATTTTCAGCTTATGGGCCACAGTTTTGTTTGCAACTACTCAAATACCACCACTGTAGGCAGCCATAGACATAAATGAAGGGAAATTGAAAAATTTGACCCATTGGGCTTAGATTGACAGCCTCAATCATACACCTTAATATCATATAACCCGCCTCACATATAACAAAAAGACTAATAATGCAGGGTGGATCTGAAATCACGGTATAGAAGGTAGGAGCATAGACTCTGGGTCCATAATGTCTGTACTTATCCCATGGTCTTTATCTAAATGATGGGCATTCTCATGGTTTACTGCCAAGAATCATGAAAAAATACTCCAAGTCTGCAATCATCAGAGAAATGTAAAATAAATCTGCAATGAGAAACCAGTAATGGCCAGTGTTTTAAAAAAAGTGTCTAAAAACTTCCCACGTTGACAAGGATGCGGAGAAAAGGTAATGCTTATATGCTGTTAGTGGAAATGCAAATTAGCAAAACCTCTGGGGAAAAAAGTATGGAAAATTTTCAAAGAACTAAAAATAGAACTACCATTTGATCCAGTAGTCCCCCTACTGGCTATCCCTATCTAAAGGAAAGTAAATTGTTTTGCAAAAACACCTACACTCATGTTTATTGCAGCACTATTCACAATAGCAAATATATGGAACCAAAGTCAGTGTACATTAATGGGTGATTGGGTAACAAAAATGTTCTATACACACACCCTATGGAATATTACCCAGTATGAAAAAGAATGAAATTATGTATTTTGGTAAAAGCCATAACATCATCGAAATAATTCAGAAATAGAGAATCACACACCGCATGCTCTTACTTGTAGATGGGAGCTAAAGAACAGGTGCACATGGTCATGCAGAGTGGAACAGACACCGGAGACTGCAAAGAATGGTAGGCAGGTAAAGAACGAAATACTACCTGTGGGGTACAAGGTACAGTATTAGGGTGATGGGTACACCAAAAGTTCAGACTTGATCACTATGTATATATAACAAAGTAGCTCTCGTCTCCCCAGGTAATTTTTTTAGAAGAAAAGGCAACAGAAAAATAATGTTTCTACATCACAGAATCGTAGTGAGCATAAAAATGGGTCAACATACATGAAATATCTAGTGAATTTTGGGCATATAAATGTACTATGTAAGTGCATGCAGCTATAAACATTATAATCAACAATTATTATTACTATTATTTGTATTTCATGCTTAGTATCGTATTGATCTGAAGTGTTTGACTTATTAAGTATAATCAGCTGTTGAGTTTCTACTGTTACATTTCACAGACTTATATGCTTTGTATCAAATCACAGAGCTTTGTATTACTTAAAATTGGGCTGGCTTGTATATTTTTTTGTTCACCATGCCAAGTGGCATTTATTTATGGAACACATGTATAGCACAACTTACAAAAATAAGTGTAATATCATACAAAAGTCAATCAAAGTAACATTACGTTAACAGTGCAAAGGCAGAAATAGATCTTAATTGATGTAGAAAAGGAATTTGACAAAAGTTGACGCCAATTCATGATCAAAACACTAAAAAATAACTAAGAATAGGAAAAAAACTTCCTTCACATAAGAAACTTCATCATATATGAAACAAAGCTAACACGATACTCGATGATGACACTTTAAGCTCCTCCCAAAAGATCAGGAACAAGAATGTATTCTCTCATGACTTCTACTCAAGATAGTGTTAAGAATTCTGGACAGAGCAATTAAGCAAAAATAAATTTTAAAGGTATCCTAACATGAGATAAACAAGTAAAATTAACTCTCTTCACACAGATACGACGTTATGTAGAGAGAACTCTAAAAAGTGCAAACAGGCGTGTGCGCGCACACAGTCTCACACACACATATACACACCCCTTTCAGAATTAATAAATCTAACAAGTCCAGCAATGTTACAAGACACAAATTCAACATACAGGAGCCACTTGCATTTCTATACTTTCAAAGGACAACCTGAAGTAATCACTAAGAAAACAATCCATTTACAATAGCAGCCAAAAACAATAAAATAGTAGGAAAAAAAAAACTTAACCAGACAAAACAACAGTACACTACAGATTACAAAACATTGCTGAGAGAAATTAAAGAGGATATAAGGAAATGAAAGAGGAATATTGTGTTTGCTAATTGGAAACCATGGTATCATAAGATGGCAGTACTATCCAAAGCATTACAAATACAAAGAAATCTCTATCAGAATCCAAATGACGTTTTTTTTCTGTAGAAATTAAAAAAAAGCCATCTAAAGTTCATGTAGACTAGCACGAGACCCAAAATAGCCAAAACAATCTTGAAAATGAACAAAGTTTAAGGTTTCACACTTTCTCCCTTCAAACTCAGCACACATTTCTAATAACCCAAACAGTGAGGTACTGATATGAAAACAGACATATCCATCCATGGAACAGAATAAACCCCACCTAGGAATCGGCATACACATATATTGCCAGATTCAGTCAGTGGGAACAGGGCAGTTTTTTGACAGTTCTCAGAAAACTGGATACACTCAAGCAAGAGAATTTCAACCCTTGTCTTGCACCACAAAATCTTTAACATAAAATGGATAAAATACTTGAAGAGTTGAAAATTTAAAAACCCTTAGATAGATGCTTAGAAGAAAAACTTCATACAGTGAATTTGTCAATTTTCTCATGTACACACCAAAATATACAACAGACTTCATCACCCACAACCCGGGCCTGCCATTGTGCTGCCACAGACGCCAATTTGGAAGCCCGGCCCGCCCCGCCACGGAACACAGGGCCCTAATGCCGCTGCAGGAAGCCAGTGGGGGCCCCCCACGCCCCCGCCTCTCTGCTGGGTCTCCACAGACCAGCTGGTGCCCTCTCTTGGCTCACAACCAGGGAGCCAAACGCCCCCCACCCCCTCCCCAAGCCAGGTCACCACAATCACGGGAGCATAGATTCCCACGTTGCATGCAATTATTATTACTTTTGTTTGTATTTCATGCTTAGTATCTTATTAATCTGAAATGTTTGATTTATTAAGTATAATCACCTGTTGAGTTTCTATGGTTATTATTTCAGTTATTTGCTCTGTATCAATTCAAAGAGCTTTGCATTACTTAAAATTTTGCTGACATGGATTTTTTTGTTCACCATGCCAAATGGCATTTATTTCTGGAATACATATATAGCACAACTTACAAAATCAAGTGTAATATCACACAAAAGTCAGTCAAAGTAACATCCCGTTGACAGTGTAAAGGTAGAACAGAAGATCTTCTTAATTGTTGTAGAAAAGCGATTTGACAAAAGTTCACGCCAATTCCTGATCAAAACACTAAAGGATAACTAAGAATAGGGAAAAAAAACAAACAAACTTCCTTCACATAAGAAAGGCCATATATGAAAACAAAGCTAACAGGATATTTGATGACATTTTAAGCTTCTCCCAAAAGATCAGGAACAGGAATGTATTCTGTCACCACTTCTAATGAAGATAATGTTAAGAATTCTGGACAGAGCAATTAGGCAAAAATAAATTTTAAAGATATCCTAATGTGACATACACAAGTAAAGTTAACTCTCTTCACCCAGGTACATTATATATAGATAACTCCAAAAAGTTCAAAAAAGCACACACACACTCCTTTCAGAATTAATAAATCTAATAATTCCAGCAATGCTATAAGACACAAATTCAGCATACAGAAGCCAGGTGCATTTCTATACTTTCAAAGGACAACCTGAAATAACCACTAAGAAAACAATCCATTTACAACAGCAACCAAAATAATAAAATAGTAGGGGAGAAAAAAACCAGACAAAAGAAAAAAATTACACTAACAAATTACAAAATATTGCTGACAGAAATTAAAGAAGACATAAGGAAATAAAAGAGAAATATTGTTTGCTAATTGGAAACCATGATATTATAAGATGCCAAAACTACCCCCCAACACATTACAAACACAGTGAAATCTGTATCAGAATCCAAATGATATTTTTTCTATAGAAATAAAAAATCCCATTCTAAAGTACACGTAGAATTGCACGAGACCCGAAATAGCCCGGGCTCTGGGGTGGCTGATGCGAGGGTCTGGCTCCACGGTGGGCGGCGGCGTGGGTTGCCCGTTGGCAGGTTCACGGGCTATGCTGGGAAACCTGGCTCTGCGGTCATCGGCGCCAGGGGCCGAGCTCCGTGTCGGCGTGGGGAGTTCATCTCAGCCATTGGTCATCAACTGCGTTGGGACTCTGGTAAGTGGTCCGCTGAGCGAGGCTCGGCTGCCCGGTCGTCCGTGCATGGGAACCTGCTCCGCAGCTGGGGGCAGCGGCACGGGGAGCCAGGCCATGCGGTCTGTGACACTGGGGGGCCCGCTCCACAGTCCGCGGCCACCATCTATGCGTGGGCTCCCGCTCCTCTGCCTGTGGAGGCGCCGAGGGCCCGGCTACGCGGTCGTCGACAGCGCTGGGGCCCCACTCTGAGGTCATCAGCTACGCGTAGGCCCCAGCTCCCCTGCGGAGACGCGGGGGCCTGGCATCGCGGCCTGCGGTGGAGCAGAGAGCCAGGCTCTGTGCTCCGCGGCGATGCAGGGGACACGGGTCAGGGGCGGCGCAAGGGCCCCGGTCTGTCATCCAGGGCAGCACTGGAACCCCGGTTCCGCGTCGTCAGCGGCCACAGGACCTGTGCAGAGAAACTCCTCCGCGGGGGTCCTGTCTCTGAGGCCATCAGCAATGCGGGGGCGCCAGCTCCTCCATCTGCGGAGGCGCAGGCAACCTGGGTTAGCAGTTCGCGGCGGCACTTGGAGCCAGGCTCTGCGGCCCACGGTGGTGGGGGTCACCTGGCTCTGGGGTAGGCGGCCCTCATCTACGCGGGGCTCCAGCACCTCTGACTGCGGAGGTGGGTGGCCCGGCTTCACAGTCGGCTGTGCAGCGGGGCCTGGGCCCTGTGTTCTTTGGTGCAGGAGTCCAACTCCGCCCTCTATAATGCTACGGGGATCTCGTCCGGTCGGCGTGGGTGCGGGAGGAGTGGCTTAGTGGTCGTCAGTTACACTAAGTCTCCAGTTCCTCCGCCTGAGGAGGCTGGGGTTCCGGCTTCTAGGTGGGTTGCAGTGCAGAAACGTCCCCTCCCCCATGTTTACAGCTTTTGTGGACACAGCACACCAGCAGAGAACTCATGCTGGCCTGAAGGAAGTCTAACTCACTAGTCCTACACGTATGTATCCATCATGGTAAATAATTTCACAGCTTGTCTGTTACACGGATGTGTAAAACCCAGGAATCCTCTCTGAACATTACTCTCCTTGTTCACAATAGGAACAAACTTGAATTTATGAACTCCACCACGGAGTTGTTTTTTATAGCAAATTTCCCTTGAATGAGATGTGGTTTCATTTATAAGAATCCTCCTTTTGAAGCTTTGCAAGGAGGCAGAACTGCGTCAATTTTTAGGAACCGAGAGTTACAAAACTGCTATGAAAATAATAAAAAGCCAAAATACAGGCTCTAAATCAAAGAAATGCTATTACGTAAAATCTAAATTAACTCTCAGTCTTTCATTTCTTTTTAAATCAGTGACAAAATATAGAAGATAAAGTAAATACAAAGCACAACTTCAGCATTTATGACATTTTGTACCCTCTGCCTAAGAGCATTTTTCTGGTTCAGAACCTATATTTTGGCTTTTTATTATTTTAATCGCAGTTTTGTGACTGTTTTGGAAAACTGATGCAGTTCTGCATCCTTGCAGGGCTTTAAAAGTAGAATTCTTATAAATGAAACCACTTCTCACACAAGAGAAGTTTGCTATAAAAGACAACTCCGTGATGGAAAGTTTATAAATTTCAAGTTTGTTCCTATTGTGAATAAGGAGAGTAAAAGCTCACAGAGGATTCCTGTGTCTTACACATCCGTGTGACAGACAAGCTGTGAATTATTGACCATGATGGATGCAAATGTATTTGATCAGTGAGTGTGACTTCCTTCAGGCCAGTACGAGTTCGCTGCAGGCGTCCTGTGTCCACAAAAGCCGGAAATGTGTGGGTGGGGGTGAGAGGGTGGGAGGCCACCTGCACAGCAGCTGATGTGGAAGCCAGAACCCATGTCTCTGCAGACACAGAAACCTGAGACTTGGTGTAACAAACCACCATTAAGCCACGCCCCCCACACCCGCGTGGACATCAGACACAGGACCCCTCCCCCCGTGGCGTCATGCACGGCAGACTGGAACCCTGTCACCGAAGACCACGGAGCCGGGACCCTGGTGCCACAGCCGACTGTGAAGCCAGGCCACCCGCGCCTCAGCAGATGGAGGAGCTGGAGCCCCTGCATAGCTGACAACCGCAGAGCCGGAGGTTCAGTGCTGCCTTGGATGGCCCACTGGGGACCCTCACGCCGCCGCCTGTTTCCGCTGCACCGCTGGAGCACAGAGCCTACCTATCTGCTCTGCGGCAGACCGAGGAGTGGGAGCCCCGGTGCCAGAGACCGCAGACCGAAGCCAGTCACCCCGTGGTGCCACAGATAGAGGAGGTGGAGCCTCCGCATAGCTGACGACCACAGAGCAAGGGCCCCAGCTCAGCCGATGACCATGAAGCCACGCCCCCAGCCTCTGTAGACAGGAGCTGGAGCCTGCCAGTGGACGATGGCCCTGACCATGCAACCTGGAGCGCCTCGCCGATGTGGACTGCAGAGCCTGCCTCCCAGCTCTGCCTGACCGCGGGGCCGGATGGCCAATGACCGTGGAACCGGGCACCCCGCGCCACCGCAGCCACTGATTGGAAAGCCTGGCCCCACACCACTGCGGAACATAGACACAGGTCCCTTGTGCCGCTGTCGGCTGGAAGCCAGGCTCCCGCCACCCCCACCCCATGTCTCCGGAGACACAGGAGCTGGAGCTCCTGCGTGGCTGACAACTGCAGAGCCACGGTGGAGCCAGGTCTCGAAAACCACCGGAGCACAGATTTCCGCACTGCCGCCCACTGTGGAGCTGCCCTCCCATGCGCCGATGACCGACGACCGCATGGTTTCAATACTGCCTTGAATGGCGGACCAAGACCCTCACGCCGCTGCCAGCCGCCGCCAACCTGTGTTTCCCGCACCACTGTGGAGCACAGAACCTGGCTCTCTGCTCCACCGCAGACCAGAAGCCGGGTCCCCTCATCTCCACAGGGAAGCTGGGGCCTCCACGTAACACGACCACATTATAACACTTGGAGATATGAAAGAGGCACAGGACAAAGGCCAGTATAAACCAAGCGTTTATTGGGGGAGAAACTCCTGGGCGAGGTCCCGTGGTCCGGAAAGATGGGCCAGAGTAGTCACGCCCAAGGAGGGACAGACTTGGATTTTTAAGGATGCTGTATTCAGGGAGGGTGTTGGGGGTGGCATCGCATCCAGCATGGGTTGGAAAGTTTCTGTCTGGCCCCTCTCGGCAGCTGCCAGCAGGTTTCAGGAAGCTGGTATGTGGTTGTGGGTTTGGGGTGGAGGGGTGCATAGGGGATCGGTGGGTGGAGGGGCAGATGGGGGAAGGTGAGTGCTGCTTCCCCCTGAGCCTAACATCTCGACCTCTTTGGTATAAGGGGCGTTGACTCCATCTGGCCGCTTCAAGTTGAAAAGGGGCATAGTTTTAGGGGAGGCCGGGATGGGATTGCTCGGAGGGAAGTGGGGCATACGGATAGGGGTGCAGGAGTAGCTGATTGACTGCGACGCTAGAAACTTCCTTCATGCGAGACTGCAAAAAATTAAACAGACAGGGTGCAACCATAAGTACAAAACAGATAAGTAGAACAGGTCCCAAGAATGGCATGACCCATTGGGCAATGCCCGAGTTCCACCAAGCAGAGAAGGGCGATTCTGCGGTGTTTTTTTTGTGAAGTTTGTCTCCCAGCTTTGGGAGGACGTTGACATTTTC
>JAPVLO010002846.1:0-28906 GCA_027257055.1 Cephalopachus bancanus | reverse complement strand
GGTGTTAGCCTTACTTGAAGTCATTTTGAACAGCAGGCACCTATGAGTAGCTACATATGACTGTGATTGTCTGAGACTTGGCTACTTGTTACAAGAGTGGTTATCATCTGCTTACACGTGCAGTTAGGTTACACTTCACTATATACTGGGAAACTTCTAGGATGAACTTATAAAGAGGCAGATTTAGGCTAGATTAATTTAATATTATGTTAAATTCTAAATAAACAAACAGACAGCTAAGTTTTTTTTTAAACAAAATCTTAGAATGTATTCAAATTTCATCTTTATTTCTATTAACCTTCTTTATCTGCTTCAGGATCTAATCCCAGTTACCACATTACATTTATTAATACTGCCTCTTTAGACCCATCTGATTTATGATAATGTTTCAGTCTCTCCTTATTTTTCATGATCTTGAGGGTTTTTAAACATATTTTCTCAGATACATTATCAAGTGTCTCTTAAATTAGGTATGTCTGATCATTTTTTTCATAAACTCATCTCATAGAAAATACCACATTTTCTTTTCTCATTTCTGTTTTTCAGTATATAGTAGTGAAGAGCCTCAAAATATTTTGCCCCACAAAGCTGTCTTTTGTGGGGAAAATTTGCATCTTTAAAGAATCTCCATTAATGCTGCCAGGCTTTCCCTTTCTAGACCATTCTCTAATATAGGAGAGATTAACTGAGAGTCTGACACCAAGTCTTAAAATAAATATTTACCATCTATTCTCTCTGAGGCCTGTGATCTTGGAGATTTCATCTACATAACAAGACTTCCTTTGCTAGTCAAGAGTCCCTTCCAGCATTTGTCTTGCCACTAAAACCTGTTTGTGGCCATGCTCTGAGCCCCCATTCTTTGAGGAGCCTCACAATGACATACAAGCTTCTGTACTTCATTGCAGTGGTCTTCAATCTGGACAACTGTGATACATCTCAGTAATGGACATAGACATTTTTCTCTATACCTGGCTTCTTTCTTCCCTGGGGAGCAACCTCTGGCCAAGGCTGATCACTGATGGATATGCGCAATTCCCCATAAAGAATTATAAGGTACAAGTGACCTGTCCTGGGATGCATGTGACCAAGCAAGCCTAAAGATAATATAGTCATCACTCTTAATTAATGCATTGTCAATACTATAAGGAATTTGAGTAATTAACTTGACTGACCATAAAACTGTTTATTGTGCTGTCCCCAGTGTGCAGATTCTTCACAACCTGTTGCCATTGGTACCCTTCTGTAATTTATTTTATCTTATTTTATTTTAAAGATGTGGGGTACAATTCAGGGTTAGATATACAAATGTTAATTATGCAGATACCCTTGTTGATGAGGTGTGCCCCTTCCTCCCCTGGAAATTTCCCTCAACTGCCAATCCCTTTCTTATAGTATTATGATAATTGTCCAAGGTCTGCTTATGAGTGAAAACATATGGTACTGTGTTCTTTGTTTCTGTGATAGATCACTAAGTATGATAGACTCTAACTCCATCAAATTGCTGTAAAGTCCACATGTTTGTCCTTCTTTATGGCTGCATAATATTCCATTGTGTATATGTACCACATTTTTTTAATCCAGTCCAGCTTCGATGGTATAAATTTTAATAAACCAGTGTCTCTCCCTGCTGTACCTCTGGGTCTCTTTTTTGAAATAGGTAAACATTACATGCAAACCGTTTCAAATTTAGGGCCATCACATTATAGCTACTGCGTATACATATTAAATAAATGTGTATACTTTTTCTCCTGTTAAATAATAGGCCAGTGATTTTTTTTTTTTTTTTTAGTGAAAGTTTAGAAGACTAGCCGGGCTTGGTAGCTCAGCCTGTAATCCCAGTGCTTTGGGAGGCTGAGGCGAGTGGACTGCCTGACCCTGCGGGTTCGATACCTGCCTGGGCAACTTGGTGAGATCTCATCTCTACAACAAATTAAAAAAAAAATTAGCTGGGTGTGGTAGCACGCACCTGTAGTTCCAGCTACTTGGAAGGCTGAGGCAGAAGGATTGCCACAACCCAGCAGGTCGAGGCTGCAGTGGCCAGGAGCAGCCACTGCACTCCAGTCTGGGTGATAGAGTGAGACTCCAACTCAAAAAAAAAAAGAAAAGAAGAAAAAAAGTTTAGAGGACCAAGGACCATAATCCCCACAGTAGGCAAATAACTAAACTGGATGAACTGACTCTTTCCTACAACAACCTCAACCTTTTCAGTACTTCACTTTTAACATCAAACCCCCATGTTGTTTTTTAAATTCCACACATCAATTCCCCTGTATACACAAAGTAGGTGTTCTACAATTCAATTTAATCCAATTTTGACATTTCACTGGAGTTGGGTTACATTCCATAGTTAAGGGTTCAGTACCACAAAACTGTGTACCCCCACCAGTCACTTCAGATGCCAATCTGGGCCTCTGGAACTTCTGACTTAATGACTACAAATCGGTGTTTCTGAAGACTCCCTCCTCAGGTTCAGTAGAAAACTATATTTTATTACAAAATATACATTTTTGACATATTGTAAAATGACTATTTAGAGGACTGACAGAAATAAATCTGTCTGTTGTGGAGGATATTTGCATCTGTAGAGATGATGTCAGGGAATGTGGGGTATAGCTGTTCTGTGGGTTCTTGACTTTGCCATGAGAAAAATTCACGAGCGAATCACAGAGAGAATCAAAGTATAGTTTATTATAGAGTGGAAAACATGTACATGAAAGAACATAGATGTTTTAGAGAGAACAAACACACAAACACACACTTGCCTTTAGCAAGAAGCTTTATATAAGTCCACAATAATGATTAAGCAAACTATTACATATGCTAAGAGTGGTGGGCTGTAGGTATTTGGTCATGAGTTTTGATTACAATCTCTCAACTTTTTAAGTTTACATGGGTAACAAGGTCACAAGAATCCTGTGAATAATGAAAATTTACTACTTAACTAGATCTGGGCTTTTCTTAGAATATCAAGCCTCTGTGTTTTGGGTAATTTCTCATCGTTCTGTGATTTACTGCACTGGTTGCTCCACATTCCAACTGGCAAAGTGGTCAGGTATGATATGCCTGGCTGGCTGGGTAGATCTCATGTACCAGTAAGAAAGGTGCCTGAATGGTTAAACACTCTGATCCTTAATTATCTAAATTAGATCTGCCTAAGAAAACTTGCCTAACTACATCTAAGATATGTTCTGTGCTAATTATACTTGTCTCAGAGCAAATAAAGTAAACTAAACAGCAATAAAAACAGACTGTCTCTAAAGCCCCTCTTGTTAGGATCTAGAAAAAATTAACTCATAGTCCTACACCTTTAAAGATCTGGCAGAAGATATTTACCAGAAGCTTTTAATTTTCTCTGAAAGCTGCTATCTGTTAGGTTTCATCTGCATAGCATAACTTTTCTCTTCTTCTCCCCTCCCTGCCTTTTTTTTTCAGTTGAAGTCTCACTCTGTCACCCAGGCTGGAAGGCAGTAGCATGCTCTCGGCCACTGCAGCCTCCACCTGCTGGGCTCAGGTGATCTGCCTCAGTCTTCCAAGTGGCTGGAACTACAGGCACACACCACCATGCCTGGCTAAATTTTTTGTAGAGATGTGGTCTTGCCAAGTTGCCCAGACTGGTCTTGAACCCACAAATTCAGACAATCCTCTCACCTCGGCCTCCCGAAGTGCTGGAATTATAGGCATAAGTCACTGTACCCAGCCTTCTCTCCCTTCTATAACTTGTCTTTCTGTATTTTTATTTCTTTTTTCAGAATTCAAGCCTCTGTTTTTTTGTAACCTCTAGATGGTATAATGCCATCAACCATCTTGCCTTTAATATTTTGTATGACTCCAATGTACATGAGTGCACGTAATAGAATTTAATTTTTTTTTTCTGTTAATCTTATTACCTGCTTTCTATAATGGCAAACTAATAATTTAAGACTCAAAATATTAAACCTCTAGAAAAAAATTTGAAGTTCCCTACACACCCATTTTCTAGAATGACTCACAGATCTCAGAAAAGTATTTTACTTTTTATAAAGAAATACAAATAAACAGCAAGATGGCAGAGATTAATTGGGTAAGGTACAAGGGAAGGGGTGCAGAACTTCCAGACCCTCTATGAACATGCTGAAGGGCCACCGCCAAGCCACAAGTAAAGCCACATCCCCTCCCTTTCCCGGAAACGGTGACCTGGTAAACTAAAATGGTGATTGAAACAGTGCCTTCCTTGGTTCTCCCTCTGCACCCCTTCCCATGCCCGCGAAAAACCCACCAACCTGGATGGAGCTCTGCCAGCTGACCAATAATCGACTGACAGGTCGCCTTAAGCCCCCATAAAGGCTGGAGTGCCCTTGCTTCAGTGCTACAACCCGACCCTCAGGTCTTGTAGCCACCGCGCTTGACCCATTAAATCTCTTGGCCTTAATGGGTGTTGACTCTCACTGTGCACCACCGTCTTTCATTGGTGCCGTGACTCGGATCGGGTTCCTCTCACCCTTAGACGAAACCCCATTCCGGCACCAGCGGGACTCACCCCTTAAGGCCTTCACCCACTTTCTTGAATGCCAGCACTGCATCCATCACCGGCCCTCGGATTGGTAAGTGCCCCTAACTGGAAAACCTAAAACCTTGCCTGGGACAACCAGAAGAAACTGACCGTTGATCATCCGGCAGCTCTTTCGACCCCAGGTGAGGGAAGACCACACCCCGCCTAGGTCTTTAAGGCCACAGCGAACCCCTACTGGTTTTCCCCTCTCCCGCCTAGGTCTTTAAGGCCACAGCAAACACCAACTGGTTTTCTTCTCTCTCGGCCATCAGGTATTTTGAGTCTGCTCCCTCCCACCGTCTGGTTTTGGGCATCCTCTTTGTCAAAAAATCCTGGTACCAGGTTGCCCTCAACCTCCTCAATTCTCCAGGAGAATCGCGGGTTGTAATAACTGTGATGACAGGCTTTATTGCAACCTCCTCATATCCTAACAGCTGGCTGTCCAGGGGATGCTCTGCTCAGCCCCAGCTGTTAAAATGGGAAACTCATCATCCCTGCCGGCCAACTCTCCCCTCAAATGCCTCTTAGACAACCTCTCCACTCTCTCTCTCACTCCCAACATTAAACCCAAGCATTTAATTCACTTCAGTACCCAAGATTGGCCTACCTATTGCTTAGACAACCAAAATAAGTGGCCCCCTTATGGGTCCCTGAACCCTAACATTATACAGGACCTCTATAACTTCTGCAAGCATTCAAAAAAGTGGGCAGAGATTCCCCATGTCCAGTCTTTCTCTTTACTCCTGGAACACCCTTGTCTCTGCCTCCGATGTAAACTGGTTTACCTCCTCGTGGCCACAAAGGGCCTCTCTCTCCCATCAACGCCGCCACCCCCCTCTTCAGTCTCTAACGCACCCCCCTCTTCCGTCTCTGACTTTGACCCAGCGGATGAACCTCCTCTCTATTGACGACCCCACCGCCCCCACGGCCTCCTCCCCCATCCGCCCCCGCCGTCCCTAATCTTTACCCACCCCTTCCTCCAGTTCCTGCCATCCTGTGCAGTCCTCCTGTTACCCGCTCCAAAGCAGCCCCAGCCACTGGCACTCCTCTTCACGAAGTGGCAGGCGCTGAAGGCATTGTTCGAGTTCACATCCCATTCTCTATCTCAGACCTGTCCCAGGTAGAAAAACGCCTCAGGTTCTTCACAACTAACCCAACCACCTATATCAAGGAATTTCAATACCTCCTCCAAGCCTATAGCCTCACCTTTCACGGCATCTACATGGTTCTCTCCAACACTCTACTCCCCGAAGAGTGAAGAGTGTGGGAACAGGCTAGAGCATATGGAGATGAGGTCCATCAGACCTCCCCAGCACACCCCCTCAGGGCAGTGGCAGTCCCGGACTGGGACCCTGGCTGGGACTATAACTCCCCAACGACCTCGGTGCCAGAGATCAGTTCTCCACCTGTCTCATTTCCGGGTTAAGGCGGGCAGCGCAAAAGGTTGTTAATTTTAAAAAACTCCAGGAAGTGGTCCAAGACAAAAATGGAAACCCTTCCTCCTTCCTTGATTGCCTTACCAAGCCCTTCCAACAATTTACTAATTTGGACCTGGAAAGCCCAGATGGCTGTTAACTTCTTATAACTTATTTCTTCTCCCAAAGCTACCCTGACATTAAAGCTAAATTAAAAAAGCTAGACTAAGGACCCCTTACAACCCAAAATGAGGTTTTGGCTGCCGCCTTCAAGGTATGCCACAACCAGGACGAAAAGGCCAAGCAGCAAAAATACCAAATGCTGGCTCAGGCTCTTCGCAGGACAGACACCAGCCCCAGCAGCGGTAGAGGAGGCATCCAGAACAAACACGACCCTCCAGGGCCCTGTTTCAAATGCGGCAAGGAGGGACATTGGTTGTGAGCCTGCCCTAACCCTAAACCTCCATCAAAACTGTGCCCCAAATGCAATCTTCCAGGACATTGGGCAGTGGACTGCCCCAGCCCCCAGAGAGGAGTAAGGTCAGCCCCCAACTCTACCCTGGACTTACTGGGCATGGCCACTTTGGAATGACGAGGCCCTGGGTCTCTCCACCCGATGCATATCTCAAATGCTTAGGAGCCTAGGGTCAAAATTACGGTTGACAGACATCCCATCCTCTTCCTGCTAGACACTGGAGCCACCCTTTCTGTCCTACAGGAGTTCTGGGGACCAACCTCACCGTCCCGGTCTCCCGTAGTCGGGGTAGGGGGCCAAACCTTTATCCCATGTACAACTCCTACGTTAACGTGCATATTTGCTGGCGTCCCATTTACCCACTCCTTCCTGGTCATGCCTCAGTGCCCTATACCCCTTATGGGTAGGGACATCCTGGCCAGATTTCAGGTATCCATCACCTTCAACCCCAGTGCTGCCCTCACCAACCCACTACCAACAACTTCCCTACTTCTCCTTTTGGCTTCTAGTCCCTGGCCTCCCTCCCCACAACCTGCTTCACTCCTCCCCCACTCACCTCAGCAGTTAACCCACTAGTCTGGGACATCCACACCCCTTCATTAGCCCAGTCCACCTGGGGAGAGGGAATTGTGGCTGACTGAGGACCCGTTCACTCACCTCAGTCAGCCACAATTCCCTCTCCCCAGGGCCAGTCTGCTAGGTCTGCAGCCTGTCATAAACACCCTACTACGCAAGGGATACTTAAGGCCCACCAACTCGCCATACAATACTCCCATCTTGGCCATAAAAAAGCCTGATGGAACCTACCGGCTAGTCCAAGACCTTCGACTAATAAATGCAGCTGTTCTCCCCATTTACCCGCTGGTTCCCAACCCTTATACCATCCTGTCTACCATTCCTCTGACGGCAACTCACTTTTCAGTCATAGACCTCAAAGATGCATTCTTTACCATTCCCTTGGCACCTGACTCCCAGGACATTTTCACGTTTACATGGACTGACCCTACTTCCTGTCACTCCCAACAGCTTACATGGACGGTCCTCCCACAGGGATTTCAGGACAGTTCCCATCTGTTTGGCCAGGCTCTAGCGGCCGACCTTGAACTCCTGTCACTCCTCAAATCTGCTCTCATCCAGTATGTAGATGATCTTCTCTTATGCAGCCCCTCTATAACTGACTCCCACACAGACACTGTCCTGCTTCTCAACTTTCTAGCACAAAGGGGATACCAAGTTTCCCCCACAAAGCTCAGCTATCCAAAACACAAGTCACCTACCTTGGTGTAGCCATTTCACACCAACAAAAGGTCATAACAACCAGCTGCAAGTCTGTTATTCAGTCTCTCCTGGTACCCAAAACCAAGGAAGAAATCCAGTCATTCCTGGGGTTGGCGGGCTACTTCTGAGCCTGGACCCCAATTTCACCCTTCTCGCCAAGCCATTCTATGACCTGGCTAAAGGTGACCCTAAGGAACCATTACTCTCCCTCTCAGCCATTAGGCAGCCTTTCACCACCCTCCAACAGGCTCTCCTCCAGGCCCCTGCCCTACGACTACCCAATGCTCACCGACCTTTCACCTTACATGTCCACAAAAACAAGGGCGCAGCCCTAGGAGTTCTAGGTCAATTCAGTGGACAAACATTTGCTCCTGTAGCCTATCTCTCAAAACAGCTTGACCACATGGTTCAGGGATGGGCCCCATGCCTGCGGGCCCTGTCGCCTGCCACTTGCTCGTGTGCGAATCCAAAAAACTCATATTTGGAGCATCTATCACCGTTACTTCCCCCCACCATCTACATCACCTCCTAGGATATAAGGGCCACAAAACACTCCCTCCCGGTCGGGTCCTATCCCTTCTGGTTTTCTTTGTCCAAGACCCCTCTATTTCCTTCCAAACTTGTGCACCCCTTCACCCAGACACATTACTCTATTCCTCTCCTGTTGACACCCCAATAAATGAATGCATCGAAGTCCTCGAGTCCCTACTCCCCTGTCCAGTACACATTCAGGAAGGACCTTTATCTGCACCCTCCTATGTTTGGTTCACAGATGGAAGCTCATATATACATGAGGGGTCTCGGGTGGCAGGATACGCCATCACCTCTGCCACTGACGTCATCGAGGCTAATCCCCTCCCATCCAACACCACTAACCAACAAGCAGAACTCACAGCAGTCACTTGGGCACTCCAACTAGCGGCAGGACACTCCCTATCGCTTTACACCGACTCCAAATATGTCTTTCACATTTTGGTTTCACACTCAGTCATCTGGCAATAACGGGGGTTGTTAACCACCAAAGGGTTGGCCTTCATAAATGCTAAGCTCATTTCCGACCTCCTTCAAGCCTCCTTGCTTCCCAGGGCCATAGGCATCTCACACTGTAAAGCCCACGAGGTCGATTCATCTTTTGTCACCCAAGGAAACTCGCAGGCTGACAGGATGGCTCGCCAAGCATCTCTAAAACCCCTTCCTACCATACTCGTCAACAGCTCCTCCCCACCAGCCGAACATACAGGTGAAGTTCCACAATTGTCCAATCTCATTCCCTACCTACACACAATTTTCCATCCAAACCCAGCGGCTCTCACTTCATTTCTTAAAACTTTCTTCCACCTTACTCCTGAACATACAAAACTCATACACACCCTTTCCTCTCAATGCTCTACTTACCACAGAACAAATCCTAATACCCCCTTAAAACCCAGAACGTTCCCCACTCACCAGGCTAGGGGAGAGCTCCCTGGGTCAGACTGGCAAGTGGACTTCACCATCATGCCCCCCATCTGTAACACCAAATACCTTCTGGTCCTGGTTAACACCTTCTCTGGGTGGGTTGAGGCTTATCCCACCTCAAATAAGCGGGCTGCTGCGGTGGGATCTATCTTAGCCAACCACATCATCCCTTGATTCGGGGTCCCCTTCTCCCTTCAGTCAGATAACGGGCTTGAATTCACCTCACAAGTCATTCAGTTTTTAATGACGGCCATCCACATCAAATGGCACTTTCACATTCCCTATCAAGATCTCCTTTTGCCTGCTCCCACAGAAACACATAATCCAAAGCCTCTCACCCCGGGACAATGGGTTTTCCTCTCGGACCCAGAAACCAGAACTCGCTTACAACCGAAATGGCAAGGACCCTTCCAAATAGTCCTCTCCACCCCCACTGCAGTCAGGCTGCTCATAACCAAAGGACAGCTCAGTCCCTGGATTCACGCTTCCCGCCTCAAACCCGCTAAACTGCCTCCCTCTATCCCTTCTTCCACAGAGCCGCCGACCTATACTTGCTCCACAATTCCAGGCCAGCTTCTCAAACTTCGAGTATCCCATGTTGCTCACTCCCCCTCCCTGCCCGTCATCCAGAAAAATCCCACATAATCACAAGATGCAAAGGTTGCTGCCTGCACTCAACAACTACCCTCCACCAAATGGTTGAGGGTTATTAGTATTCCCTTACTAATAGCACTGCCTTTCTTCCTACTCCTTCTTTTCCTCCTACTTTCACATTGCTGTACGTAGTGCTGCTCCTTGGCGTGGGTTGCTCAATCACCTCCTCTGCTCACTATCAATAAGACCCAACATGATCGTTACTGTCCTCCTTACTGTCCTCCTTACTGTCGTTTTCAAACTAAGCCCACTACCCTGTCCGTCCCTTTCCATTATCGGTTCACCATTCTGCAGACTTTACACGGTCAGCGGGGATAAAAGCAGTCAAGGGCTTAGACACAAAAATGTGCCCCATAAACAAGTGCTCAAAACCTATTTCCCTCAACTTAAAGCCTTCAATAAGCTTGCAAGACGCTAATCACCCCTATCTATGCTTACTAGAAGAGCAAACCCAGGACTACTGTAAATGGTGGCCTGATCAATACAGTGGCTGTCCCTATTGGTCATGCAGAATTCACTATGCTGACAGATCCATCAGGAGAGCAAAATGGGGGGGGCAAGCTTCCTTGTCTGCCACTACATATGAACTCTGGGGCGCAGAGGCAGCTTCTCCCACTTCTCTTTTGACATCCCTAACCCAACCACTAACCTCTGGAAAGACCTCATATACGTAGCTGTCTACCCAAAGGAATGGTACTCCCGTCCCACCGGGTGCCTATCCATCTCTTGCTCCACCCTTACCCCTTCCATCACGGTATCAGTGGTGGAGCACATAAACATCCCAAAACAGCAGCTCCTGGTAGTGGTAGACCCATTGTCCCCTTCCTCAGAAGACCCCCTCTCCTTACACCCTCCCAACATTTCCATTCATGGTTTACCATAATAGGCCACACCCTCCGCTTCTTAAACCAATCCTTCCCTTATCTTCCTTCTTCTGAGTGTTTTCTTTGTGCCCCATTACAACAACCTTTGCTGGCTGCCATTCCACTTCCTGCCTCGCCCCACAGTAATAGTACCCTCAACCTGTCTTCCACCGGAGAGGCCATCACCAAACCTCAGTCCTCATTCACCTTAAAAATCTGATTCTCTCCAATCATTACAAAGACAAATAATGAGCATAGCACAAGTAGCCCTCCAAAATCGTCGGGCTCTAGATCTCCTAACAGCCAAAAAGGGAGGCACTTGTCTATTCCTCCAAGAGGAGTGCTGTTACTACATTAACGAGTCAGGAGTCACTGAACAAAACATTAATAAATTGCAACACCTCTCCTCACAACTCCAAGGGGCAAAGCCTTCACAAATCGGCAGCCTATTACAAAACTCCCTACTCACCTGGCTTATGCCTATCGTCATACCTGTCATTCTCATTTTCGGTCTGTGCTCCTTTCTCCCGTGTATCATCAAGTTTCTCCAGTCACAACTTTTAAAAATCTCTAATCAAAGCATTAACCAGCTTCTCCTACAGAACTATGACCTCCTGCCCACGGAAGATCCAGGTCTCGACTGTCGCAACCCTACAAAACTCTAACCTTGTCTTCTCATTTCAGACATGCTTGCCTCAAAGTTTACTCCCCCCTCAACCTACCACTCAGATTCTCAGCGTTTCTTGACCACCTTCTTTGTGACAGCTGGCTCCTCCCTTTTCCGTGTCCACTCGATGACTGGCTGGACCAGCTTGCCGTTTTCTGCTTACAAGGCACCTTCCAGGACTTCCACCCAAATGAATTTTTTTCTTTTGGCGCCAACTTGTGGGGTCTCATGTGGCTTGTCCTTTCACCCACCTCACCCACCGATGCCCATTTTCAGCAGGAAGTAGCCGGACAGACAAGCACGGCCCCTCTCCCGTTATAACCAAAGAGGTGGGAATGAAGGGCCACCGCCAAGCCACAAATAAAGCCACATCCCCTCCCTTTCCTGGAAACAGTGACCTGGCAAACTAAAATGGCAACTGAAATGGTGCCTTCCTTTGTTCTTCCTCGGTGCCTTCCTTTGTTCTCCCTCCACACCCCTTCCTGCACCCACGAAAAACCCACCAACCTGGATGGAGCTCTGCCAGCCGACCAATAATCGACTGAGAGGTCGCCCTAAGCTCCCATAAAGGCTGGAGCGCCCTTGCTTCAGCGCTACAGCCTGGTCCTCAGGTCCTGTAGCCACCGCATTCGACCCATTAAATCTCTTGGCCTTAACGGGTGTTGAGTCTCACTGTGTGCCACCGTCTTTCACATGCCACCATCCTGGCACCAAGACATGTTCAGCAACATGGATATTCTCCCTGTCCTTTTGGATTTTTTGCATGACTGACCAACTCGTTGGTCATCAGTGACCTTCCTTGAGGTCAGGATGGTGAAGATGAACGTTCCAACTCTCTAATCATTTGGTAATAAATTTTTATTACTTGGCAGTCAGGCTGACTTTACCTGTCCAGGAGCACACAAGCCAGTAGTCATCTCATTACTTGACAAAAAAGACTCTTATCACTTTGAGGATTCCCAAGGTTTTAGGAGTTATGCTCCAGAAAACCAGAGACTGAATATTGATTTCATATTGTGTCACACTCAATCACATTACTGTTATTTTCTTTTTCCCCCTAGCTTTAAAGTTTTAAGGAGTGACTTAGGGCTCATGCTGAGTCCTAGGACCCATCTTCACCATTTTTAATGCATCTTTTTCCTATGAGCATTTTATTAAATCTTATTTAACTAACCTCTCTATAGAGAGAGTACCCAAATAGAATTGCAGCCCTCACTTCTTTTATGATTTCTGGGCTCATTTTCAGTTGCCTACTTGATATCTTCTTTTGGGTGTCTGAAAGATTTATCAAAATCACAAAGTTCAGAACTAAACTCCGAATCGCTTTTCACTCCCATCCTATGCAAAATCTGCTTCATCTACATTTTCCTCCCATATAAATCAATGATAGCCCAATTCAACCAAGTTCTCAGTCCACAAAACTTGAAATTAGACCACATTACCATGGATGATCATGATAATTCTAATATTTTAAGCTACTGTAAACCGAAAACAAAATTCTAGCACACCCCCCCCCAAGTTGATCAAATGAACCCCTTTTGGCTAAAGGGATCTCAGAGAAAACTGAAAAACAGATTCTTAGCCATGACAGGAAAGGAAATTAGAAATACCTCATTATATCCCCAACTCCTTTTGGAGTTTAAGTACAATTGACCAACATTAATGTTAAACTAGAGATTATGAGACTGACAAAACAGACTCTTTGTTGCAATAAGATACCAATTTACATACAAGACCCAAGGTCATGCAAGATAAGGATTAAGTCACACCCTACAAGCTAGAAAATATTGTTAAATGAAATATGTATATATTCCTTGTATAATATTGCTTACTTTCCAAACTGATTGGTATAGTATAACATGACAGCAGATTCTGAAGAAAAAAAAAATTTTTATCCCCAAATATTTTATTTGCCATATTCTGATATAGCACTGCAAAGCCATTTTTTGTGGAAAAAATTTGCATCTGTAAAGAATCTCCATGGTTATAGCCAGGCCCTTCCTTTCTAGGCCTTTCCAGGAGCTAGGAGAGATTAATTGAGGGTCTGAAGCCCTTAAGGTCTGAAAAGAGACATTTACTATCTATTCTGTCTGTGACTGCTCCCTATGTGACTTTACTTACATAATAAGGGTCTTAACCATCCACAGCTTATCTTGTCTCAAGCATTCTTTTCTATTGATATCAAGTCTTTAGACAAAGTTTAACTCTTTCAACTAACTGTTAGTCAAAAAAATCTTTGAATCCATCTTATCCCTGTAAGACCCTGCTTTAAGACTCAGCCTCTGTAGGCTGAATATACACCTTCCATACATTGATTTATAAATCCTGTCTCCCTAAAATGTATAGAACCAAACTATAACCCGACCACCTGAGGCACACTTTCTCAGGACCTGTAGAGACAGTTCCATGGTAACTCACATTGGCTCAAAATAAACCTCTAAAATATATTACAGATTTTTTTCCCACACAATGTATTTTTTTTAACTTAAGGAATATTCTAGTCCTTAATTAAAACAAGTTATAAGTAATTCGACATTTAAGTTGTTGAAAATCTAAATTATTTTCAGCCTTAGAGGAATATGAACCAGGAGGTCTGAGTCAAATGACATGCGACTAAAACCTAGGCAGCTGTAACCTTTGTTTTCTTTCTTACTTGCATCACTTTTTTAAAATGTTGTAATTGGCTAAACGGCACCAGGGAATACCAAGTCTCTCTCCACAGTTAACTTTCATTACAGATTAACCTCCCTCTTACCTTTCCCGCACATCACATTGTCTTAAGATGGACTGTAAAATACACTTTTTTAAGTTGGAGGAGAAAAGAAGATAAGTTATAAAGAAAATAAGTTGCACAGAAAGAAAACACACTGTAATTAATTAATTTGCTGTAACCCCATAAAGCCACATTGTATAGAAAATGTTATAATACATTTCCCGGCACACAGCTCCATAAATGTTAAATTTCTTTGTTTTCTTCCTATATAAGCAAGCACTTAGCATTTAACTTTGGACCACTGACCCCATTTCTGTGAAGTTTGTGCCTTCTGAAATGATTGGCAATTCTCAGATTTTCACTTGAATAAATTCTTTAAAACAGGATTCTGAACCTTTTGGTATATTCAAGTTGAAATGTCAAAAGTTTTCAGAATACAATTTAAGGCTTCCATGTAGACAATTTTTTGTATTAAGCAAAATTGTGTGTGCTTCAACATTCCATTTAACTACCATAACTATTCTAAATGTTAGGCTGATTTCAGAAGATGTGGTTCTAAAATACTAAACCTCCAGGCCTAGAAGTTTCTCTTAAATAATCTTTTCAATTTTTGAAATGGATTCAAATGCACTGAAAAAGGAAGCCACCATTTATTAAACAATTATTAGCTGTCAAAATCTGTGCATAGGACATTTATATTCCACGACCACAAACCTGAAGACTAGTCTAGGATAGATCCCTAGAACAGTATAATTTAAGGGTAACCTTCAGGCTGGTATTTCCCTAGCAGAATCGCACCACAGGGTCTGTCAATAGACATCCAGATATGCCCTGCTGGGAGATAAAGTATGTTCCACTGTTATTATAGAAATATTAATCTTGAATCTAGGCCATCAGGTCTACCTATTATAGCAATTGGAGTACTCAATCCATCAAATGACACAATAAAATATAGTCTTATGATTTTCATAGTTGGCACAAATGTAAATGAATACATCATTATGTATGGATACCATTCAAACATGTATATACTGTTCTAAAAACTTATGCTAATTACTGTCATTCTTTAAACAAATGATAACAATACGTATAATAAAATGGATCAACATTACAGATCTTTACACACACCTTTGCAATGAGAATACCATGTCCGAATAATCACACCAAGACTTACAGATAAACACACTGTTCTATATGAAGCATTAAAAATTTTTCTCCAGAATTTATTTAATCAATCATCAGTTTATTCAGACTAGGGTTGCTATCAAATACAGGATAGTCAGTTAAATTTGAACTACAGATTTAAAAATGTATTTTATTTCAGCAATGCAGTGTTTGACATGTACTTAGACTAACTAAATTACTCATTATTTTGCTGAAACTCAAATTTAACTTGAAGTCTTATACTTTTGTTTGTTAAATCTGACAACTCTAAATCTAAAACAAAAACAAAACAAAAAACCCACCCCTGAAATATTGATGGATTTATTAATATAATATTTATTGAGCAGCTAATATATAAAGCCATGCTAATGTATACTCAAGTACCAATAAATAAGAGTTGGTTCAAAGGGCATACTATGTGGTAGAAAACAGAGACAAATAAATAGATACCTTTGAAAGCATGAGAATGTTAAAATAAGTATATCCTGAGTACCAGGCCAGTCAACGGTAGACTTTCCTCAGCCATTTATGGGAGTTATAGAAAATATTGGAAAAAGACGATCATCTAGGTTAATTCTTAAAAGACAAGTAGGATTCAACCTGGGAAGAAAGTCATAGAAAAAGTAAAATATGATGGAGTTTAGGAAAAATATTCAATTTAAAAACTGAACACTATATTTTCAAGTTGTCAAATAAAAATAATTATTCGAAAGCAATGAATTAGAGTGCTATGTTTTGTATCAGTAGGATCCAGTTGGGAGACCAAAATAGAACTAGTTTTTTTGAACAGAGCAAATGTAATAAACAATTTTTTCCAGCTAGTTATATAGTTCTTTTGTTGTTGTTGTTGTTTTTTGAGTTGGAGTCTCACTCTGTCAGACTGGAGTGCAGTGGCCGCTCCCAGCCACTGCAGCCTCGACCTGTTGGGCTCCGGCGATCCTTCCACCTCAGCCTTCCAAGTAGCCGGAATTACAGGCATGCGCTACCACACCCGGCTGATTTTTTGATTTGTTGTAGAGATGAGGTCTTGCTGCCCAGGCGGGTCTCGAACCTGCGGGCTCAGGCAATCCACTCAACTCAGCCTCCCAAAGGCGTGGGATTACAGGCTGAGCCACCGAACCCGGCTGTTATATAGTTCTTAACTAGGTGATGGAAAGTTAAGAAATACTCAGGTATAACAGGGTGTGGCAACTTCAGGAAGTAGCTTCCATTTCGGTTCCCCACTAAAGTACTGAGAGGACGGACTCCACAGAGCTGAAGCCCAGATCTCTGAGAAAAAAAAAAAATTATATGCTTGCTCAGCTGGTGCTATTGTCTCTGAGTAGAAAAAGATGATTCTGCACTAGTGGGACAAGATTTAAAGTAGACTTAGGCGATTTTACAGAAAGGAACTGCAGCTGCTGGAGTGAAGAAGGATTGTTGGAGAGAAACTCACGTGATCCAACATGCTAAGTGGAAGCCCACAGGAAGCAAACAGAAAGGTGCAAGTCCCTTCTCTCTTCAGCTTTGTCGTCTTCAGATAGGAAATCCATAAGCAAAGTGGAAATGTGATCTGCAGAGTCCTAGCTTCTGCACCAAAAACAGTAGACAATGACAATTTGGATCTGAAAGCCAATAACTTGATTATTAACACACCTTGTAATTCAAAAAAGAAAATACCCTGTATGCACCATCTTTTATCATGTATCGTGTTTTATTTTACATTTTGTTTTTTCTCTTCAAGTTTTTTCACAATGTCACAGAAAAGTAACCTCTTTATGTTAATTGATTCTTCTCATTTACAATCACATAGAATTTTTCTTAATATCTGCAATTTGTCACATGCCCTGCTGATCTTACTTTATTGCTATGTTGACTTCTCTCTTCTATATGTCAATATTTTATTTTTTTTTATTGCGTTGGAGTCTCACTGTCGCCCAGGCTGGAGTGCAGTGGCATTGCTTACGGCCACCACAGCCTCAACCTGCTAGGCTCAGGCGATCCTTCAACCTCAGCCTTCCAAGTAGCTGGAAGTACAGGCATGCACCATCAAGCCCAGCTAATTTTTCTTGATTTATTGTAGAGATGAGGTCTCACCAAGTTGCCCAGGCTGATCTTGAACCCATGGGCTCAGATAGTCCTCTCACCTTGGCTTCCCAGAGTGCTGGGATTATACGCGTAAGCCACTACAACTGGCCTTAAATGTTCATTTTCTATCCTGCATTTTATCAGTTTCTTCTGGAAGGAAAAGAATAATGAAACTGTTTTTCACCAATAATTTGGTTATTAATGGCAATACAATTTCTTATTAGTCAATTGGCACATATACTAAAGAGTTTTCCCTTTCTGCATTAATAAATGTGAAAGAAAGTCATGATTTATTTTTAAAGCTGAAGAAAGATCGAGAAAGTTCTTGATATTTTACATATTGACAAAGTAAACTAGGAAAGAGTTCACATTATTTCAAATTAATACAATAGAAACTATCTGCTACAATTATTGGCAATGAATGTGTACACATACATTCATTTTTCCTCCCTCCCTTGACCCATAATCTTCTGATCCAAAACATTGGGATGATCATAGGTATATGAATAGGTGAAAAATATCCAAAGGCCTTTCATAAAATAAACTACAATAAAAAACATATGCCTGATGTTTAGTGTAGAATTATGTATAATTTCACATTGTACCTAATGTCACAAATAGAAATTATTCTTCCTTTTGTAAGTAAAAATAACCAAAATTAATATATGGTACACCGGTAATTTACATTTAATTAAAGGCCTGTGAAAATTAGAACTCATAAGCACAGATAACGTAAACTGAGACTCATGGTAACAATAAGGCAAATAAAACCCTTGACAAATGATTGTGAAAATGAAATGCAGAAATTAAATCTAAATTATGGTTGAGGAAAAAGTTAAAAAAATACAAAAAACTTGTATCTTCTGTTTTAATATTCAACTCTTTAATAATAATATAACCAGAATTAGTTTAAGAAGCTGAAAATGATCTCCGTAATCAAGAGTTTTTAAAATTATGTTCACTTTGTTATTTTCTTGGATATAGCCAGAATCAATAAAGCAAAACATGTTGCAGTACCTGTCCAATTAATGAATCACAGGTGGTTAAACATTCTGTGCTAATACTAATGGTCACAGAGGCAGAAAATTCAATAACACTATTATCATTGTCTTCTACATAGTATAAAATGTTTGACAGTTTCTTTGTTTTAAATGATAAATTGTTGTACATTATATATAGAATATATAAAATATTAAATATTATATATATAAAGACTGACTATGCAATAAACTTATATTCCTCTTAAATGCTACTTATGGTCACCAGCATTGCTCTTTGGTAACACTAATATGAATATGGGAAGAGAGAGTTTCCATTCACTAATTCATCAGCATAATAAGCAACATGTTTAGAATGTCTCTACTACCTGTAATGAACAAAATATCATTGTTTTTGAGGCTGAATTGCCTAATGTGACAGTTACAATTGCTAATTAGTTCCTAGCCTAAATCTATACTCATTAGAAAATGCAAATTCTTTAAATCAGAAGTCTACAGTATTTTTTAGAAACAATATTTCTCTGATTATTATGTAAAGAAAATGTTTTAGGGATTTTAAAAGATGCAGAAAATTCTGAATAAGTGAATATATAAACATTTAGATTCTGTGTAGATTTAATACAACTATTTAGTTTGATAGAAGGAAAAATATGTGGCTAATAAAATTGTCAGAATAAATTTCATGTTCTTTATGGCTTAGGCCATAAAGGAAGAAGCATTAAGTTTCCTTTTGTGTCTTATCTTTAAGCAAAGTCATAATTTATACAGAACATTTATAGTAGTTAAATATGTCTTCTATTTAAGAATATAGTCTCACTCTAACACAGACACAGGGCTAAAAGCTAAGGGAATATATTCAGTTACCTAATTCTTTTGGATGGTTTCTTAAAATTGCAGATTATATTGAATTTTGTTCTGTAAGAGTAGTGAGGTTTTCTTCTTTTTTTTATGTTTACAAATATCTCTCTTGTCATTAGTTTACTTAATACTATTTTACAAAACCCTAAGCAGGACACTCATAGGAGAGAAATGTTTCAAATAATGATCACACTTGGAAAAAAAATGTATTCCATATACACTATTATTGCTCTCTCCTGAATATTGAACCATCACTATCATACTGTGAAATAAATGGGTTCCTGCCTCCTCCTGTGAATGTTTCGGTGACTTTATTTAGTCAAGTAATAATATGAAATTCAACTTGATTTTCTGTGTGGGAGATAGAAAAGCTGAGAAAGAAAATGAGATATGGTGGAGGAGAAAAAGAAAAAGAGGGAAGAAACACAAAGAAAGCATGAAGTCGTTCAGTGAGAAGGACTATGTTTAATCCACAAGAACATTTATGAAATAAACTGAGACATCCCAACCTTTTCTGTGTGAGAGGTTATTAACTGTATTGATTTAAGTTTACAAGTTCCCAAGTTCTTTCTCTCTCTTTCTTATTTAAGAAGATAACATAAAATCCATAAATAATACGCATCCAGAGAGTCAGTCTCAGTAGAAGGATCCTGAGAACAGCAGCACATTAATCTTACAATTGTATATTGAGCCACTAAGAGATATAAAATTTAGATGGCCTCCTGAGGGTCTAGAGAAATCAAGCTCATGTCTTCCTCCTCCTCAGGCCCCAGAGAAATATTTAAAATAGTAATGCAAATCTAAGAATGCTCATGCCCACAAGCAGACACATATGCAAAGACAGACACACACAGATAAAGGCAGGTATAGCTGGGCAGAGGAGTTGAAACATAAATGTTACTTGAATTGTGGGCAAATTAAATATTCACAAAATTAATAGTAATGATTTACTGTTTTCTTTGGTTTGAGTCATTATATTCTGGCTTTCTGTTCCATTGTCAATATGTCTCCTATGACATGTGCTGCTATTAATACTGCTCTTTGAGGCATGACCAACATTATGGAAGACATTGATACATAACACAGAGACAGATACTCTAAGGAAAGTGTGTCATTTGTAGCGTAAGTCCTTTCAGGTTCATTAAGCGAAAAATAAAATGTATTCATCACTCATTAAAGCGGCACAAATCAATATGCTTCAAATATTCCCTTTATAGTAATAACAAGAAAAAAAAAAAAAAAGGAGAAGGAACAGGAAGCATGAAAACTACTGTTTTCTAATAAGAATATACATCTTTTTTTTTTTTTTTTGAGTTGAAGTCTCACTCTGTCACCCAGATTGGAGTGCAGTGGCATGCCCCCAGCCACCGTAGCCTCGACCTGCTGGGCTCAGGCAAATCCTTCCGCCTCAGCCTTCCAAGCAGCCAAAACTACAGGCATGCGCTACCACGCCCGGCTAGTTTTTGATTTGTTTTAGAGACGAGGTCTCGTCAAGTTGCCCGTGTGAGTCTCAAACTCGCGGGCTCAGGCAATCCACTAGCCTCGGCCTCCCAAAGTGCTGGGATTACAGGCTGAACCACTGAGCCCAGCCAAAAATAAACATCTTTAAGACTGCCTAGGAAGGACCTGGGAAGGATCAGAAGGGCTGGCCCCAAGTCACTGAACCAGATAATCCTTTGAATGTGTCTTCTCTGGCTGCAATAGCAGAGTACCATAGACTGGGTGGTTTAAACAACACAGTTATTTTGTCTCAGTCTGGAAGCTACAAGACCAGGATCAAGGTGCTAAAAGAGTTGTTTTCTGGTGAGGCCTCTCCGTCTTGCTTGTAGAAGGCCCTCTTCCTCATTCTGTCCTCACATGACCTTTACGCTTCTAGTGTCTCTTCTTAACAATACCCAGTTACATTAGATTAGGGTCCTTATAATCTCATTTAACCATAATTGCCTCCTTAAAGGCTCTATCTCCAAAATTAGTCACATTAGGAGTTAAGCTCCAACCTATGAATTTTGGGGGAAGACAATTTAGTTCTTAACCGCCTTCGAGGGGCTTAAGTGAATGGGGTTTGATGTTAGAATGCCTAGTTTGAATCATGGCTTTGCCACTTGCTGCCCCTGGTGACCTTCGATGACAAATTTAACTTTTCACTCTTCAGTGTCTCATCACTAAAATGTTGGTTGGAACAGTAATTCCTCAAGAGATTTTTGTACATTTAGTCAGATGGCTCATACACAGTGTGTGGTGAAGGGCTGTGTACATTAAGCAGTTCATAAATAATACTTGTAAGTAATATTTATTTAAATGAAGTATACAGAGGGAGCACGCTACGGTGAGACTTTCTAATTATGCAATTGTTTATTTAGTCACCTGGGCAGAACACTTTAGTTTTTTACCTTTGTTTCCTTGTCAATAGGATAGAGAAAATATCTTCCCCTTATATATCACAATTATGATGGCAAAACAATGGATAATGCCTATGTAGCATTCTGAGTTTTACAGTTACAAACACTGCAGAAAATATAGATTTTAATACTATTAAGCTGAGAGAGAGAGAGAGAAAGAGAGAGAGAGAGAGAGAAGCTTTAAAGTATTTGTTTACAATTAAAAATTTACAAATGATTGGTATGTAGAGTATATGTATGATTATTGTATTGGACTAGTCTGTTATGTTGGATGTGCTTTTGTTTCACTTTGTTGTATTTGTTGAGTTGTATTGTGTTTTAATTTAACATGAAAGTCTTTTTAAAAGAGATAGAAGAGAGAAGAAAAATTTTGAATGACATCTTATCTAAGCTCTTTTCTATTTGACTAGGCTACTATTTGAACCCCTATAGCAATGATTCCCAAGTTGGTTAGAAAAATATGGGGGACATTCTTGCCTCTTTCTTGTTCTATCTCTATTTGTGTGTACAGACAATATGAATGTAGGATAAAGCAGGAATAGCCAGCCACTTGTTAATTATAGGTTTGCATAACTTCTAAATGAATTTTTTATTCATTCTATTTATCAAATTAGCAGTGTCTTTAAAAATATATTTTTATGATTTTTGAAATAGAATGAAAAAGGATATGTAAGTGCTGAATTGTTTTTTTAAATATTCACTTAGTTTATTTTACTTATATATTCTTTTTCTAAAAGACATAGCTAAAAGTCTAAAAATTACCTTTGCTAAAAAAAGTAATGGAAATACTATATTATGTTTTATTTTTATATTTTAGTTATATTTGGTTATATTTGAAGTTTTAAACTAAGCTATTTTTAGTAATAAGCACCAAATATCTGAAAATACATGTTTTTATGCTTGGATTATTTAAAAAATGACATAACATTTTTATTACAGCTTTTTAAATATTCTTATTTTTGGATGGTGTGAAAACATTCAAAATGTTATCTCATGAACATTTGTAATTAAGCAAAAAGATCAAACATGGAAGAATATAAAGAAACTATTTTAAGGCATAGTTAAGCAATTATCTTTAAAGATTTCAGAACTTTTCTTTCCATATTAAAGTTATTTTAAATTATATATGAGTATTTTAAATCCAAGATTTTACATTATTTGAATGAGTTAGCAATTTGCAAATAAAAAATTTTTAAGAAACCATTAATACATATTCTGTTGAGTATTTTCACTTAGCAAATATTTGATAACTTTAGTTACTTAGGATACATGTTTTAGTTATTTAATATATCTGAATGCATCTTCTTCATGTGAATTCTTCTGTTGTTTTTCACTTTTATTTAACCAAAACAATAATAACAGATATATTTATAGATATATCTAGGTGAGATACTACTCCCTTTCTATTTCAGACTTTAAAAACATCTCTAAAAGACTCAGGAAGGCTGTATATGTGTGCGCTTATAGGTACTTACCTTTCCCAGATCCTGATATAACTAATGGTCAATTCAGTTCTATGATCTGGTATCAGAAAGTTGTAGTCCTCCAATTAGATGCCAGAAGTCTGATATTTGGTTTCCAAGAGGAATAACTTCAACACAGAAACATGTACCTAACTCTGTATCTTTCTTGCCTTTGATGATACTAGTTTTTATAATATCCATAAGAATGAATTTGACATGCAAAAGAGACTTTAGAATGATTTATTTGTTGTGTGAGTAATTACATTTTAATTTGTTAAAATCAATTAAAACATTTATTCGGATCTATTTTAAGTGTATTAAATTTTATTCATCACTCTTGAAAGGCTTTCGAGTAGTTTTATCCATTTGCAGGCTTAATACCTTCACACATTCTAATCTGCATTATAAAAATTGTATTGGATTTTATTTTTAAGTAATAAAGTTTTGTGACTAAATATAATAAACTTTATTTTATCAGTAAGTTATAAGTGTATGAATAAGTTTAGGAAAAGTTTAATTTAAAACCCTAAGTTTTTTTTTCTGTTTTTGAGTTGGAGTCTCTGTTGTTCAGAATGGAGTGCCATGGCACATTCATGCCAACTCCAGTGCTGACCTGCTGGGCTCTGGTGATCCTTCCACCTCAGCCCTCCAAGTAGCCAGAACTACAGGCATGCTACCACACCGGCTAATTTTTGATTTATTATAGAGACAAGGTCTCGCCAAGTTGCCAGGCAGGTCTCAAACCCGAGAACACAGGTAATCCATTCGCCTTGGCCCTCTCAAAGTGCTGGGATTACAGGCTTAGCCACCGTGCCCGGCTAAAATTCTAAGTTTAAATCAATTGTGCAGTTGTTCCATACGGGAGCTACACATTGAAATTTAATGGGCAAAATTCTCTTAAATAGTTTGAGTACAAAATATCAAATAAGCACTATTTTTTTAACCTCAGATATAATGCAATTATTTCTATTTTTCTTTTCCATTGTGCATATTTAAGATACACAATGTGTTGTTTTAATATAAATAGTGAAACTATTACTATGGTTAAGAAAATTAATCTTCCCATCATTATTCGTAGTTATCTCTCTCTCTCTCTCTCTCTCTCTCTCTCTCTGTGTGTGTGTGTGTGTGTGTGTGTGTGTGTGTGGTAACAGCACCTAAAATCTACTCTCTTAACAAATTTTCAGTATAAATTACTATATTAACTATAGTCTCTATGCTGTACATTATATCTCTAGCCTTTTTTATCCTATATATGTATGTATGTTTTATTTTCTTAATACTTTACATAGTGCTTAATTCTAGATTATTCTAATGTTAGAAGATTCTTACTCATTCAAGAAAGACAGCTTCTATCCAACTTACCTGAGGATATTACAAGCAGAGTTTTGGATGGGCATGAGATAAGAGTAGTAGACACCCAGAGTGGTTTTCATACTACCAGATTGTCATAATGAGGCCTTTTTGAAAAGGCTTAAAATCTTGAAAAATAGTTATTTAAGTTCCCTTTCCTCTAGCTCAAGTTCAAAACTTTTAGTCAGGTTAAACAAGCAATTAGATTTTGCATTTTATTGGCTCTTAAAATATATTAGTTTTTTTTCCTAACTCTGAAAACCTTGCATTGTTTATACCTATAAAAATATAAATTTCCTGAGTATTTAAACAATTTCCAAGTATTTACTAGATATGGTATATACATGGTCATGTTTAAGTCATCATTATTTTCTTGATACCTCCAAGTTTTACTCTTTTTGTCTCTACTGTACATGTTACTTGAACACAAAGATGCCTAGATTTCCCCTAGCATAGATTAGTGGGTTTTGGTCCTCTTTAAAACAAAAACAAAAATAAAACTGGATCCTGTTCCGATTGACCTTGACTTTGGTAGTATTCTTGATCCAAACTGGTTAGACCACCTGGAGCCATAATTCTGTAATCTGCTGACATGCATAGTGCTCAATGCCTATTGATGCATGGTAGCATAGGACCATGCTCCAAAAAGACCCTGTAGAAATAAGCACCTGCTCAAATTAAGTCCATGGACAGTCCCTCTTTTTCAGACTATAATTATAATATTATTCACTTAATGAAGGGTTATTCTGTAGTAGATGACTTGTTTTTCAGACCTAGATGCACTCAGTTCTAGCTTCTTCCTTTTAGTCATTGACTACAGTTGAAGTACTAGCAAACCTAGAAGCTATCTCCATCTGAGTCAAGACATATTCGGGATCAATAAAGATTACTTCAACTTAAAAATATTATGTTCTTTTTTTTTGAGTTGGAGTCTCACTGTGTCACCCAGACGGAGTGCAGTGGCTGGGAGCAGCCACTGCAGCCTCGACCTGCTGGGCTCCAGCGATCCTTTGACCTCAACCTTCCAAGTAGCTGGAACTACAAGCACTTGCTACCACACCCGGCTAATTTTTGATTTATTGTAGAGACGAGGTCTCGCCAAGTTGCCTGGGCTGGTCTCGAACCCGCGGGCTCAGGCAATCCACACACCTCAGCCTCCCAAAGCGCTGGGATTCCAGGCTGAGTCACCAAGCTCGGCCAAAAATACTATGTTCTAAAGCTAAAAAAAAAAAAAAAAAAAAAAAAAAAATCATCTTTATTTTTTTTCTTTTTTCAACAAAGTTTCTTAAGCTCTCTTCGTCTTAATATGAAAAACTCAGAATAAAATAAAGTATTGTTTTTTAAATTTTTCCAGCTTGAATACATTCTATGAAGTAGGTGCCTGCCTTGTTAGTACATTGAAAATATGCATTTTGTTTCAAAAATATTACTGCAGAAATATTTTACAAAAGTCAAGTAGAGATGCTAATGTCTTCATAGAAAATGTATACATTGATTAAGCCTATAAGAAAGATAATTATAACAACTTGTGAGGGCTTTTTTCATATCATTTTGAAGAATCTTCCCAGGAAACCATCCAAACCAATGTGGGGATCACATAGAAGTAAGTTATAAATCAAGAAAAGTCTGGGCATAGTAACCAAAGCATGTTTTTCACCAGCAGAAATGGAAGTAATACTTTTAAGTCTAAATTAATAAAAACTGAGGTTCCTGAGATTAATATAGAAAGATCAGAGTGATCATACTTTGTTCCTTTTCGATATCTGAGTTAGGGTCTCCTGACAGAAATATAAATTGGTAATTGCTTATATGAAAATATAAGATTTGAGGAGTAGGAATGATGTAAGAGGGAATTTTTGGAAAGCCCAGTTTGGTCAATATTACATTGTCATCTACCATGTTAGCATTCTTTCTTTATCAGAGAAAACAGCTTTGATGACTGTCCTTATCGAACTGTGATACATCAGGTCATTCTCAAGAAACTATTAAAGTATGCTACATCAATGAGAAGGAATACAATCATCACACGTTTTTCATGCTTATGGTTTGTAATGGTTTTGATTAGAAAAATAAAAGATGCTGATATGTCATTGCTCTGAATAAGAAAAGATATTGCAGGATGATGTATTCAGTGTCAGCTTTTTAAGGTACGGAAGAACGCAGCATTTCCTGGGACTGGGTGTCACCTACACCAGGCAATGTCTTCTCTGTTTGACCATAAATGAACATCTCTGATGTACTTCTTCAAAAATTAAGAGGAGATGGAAGTACTGAGGGAAGAAGAATTTCCTCACTGTTCACACTTTTGAAAAAAATTAAAAACAGTCATTTTTATAGCAGAGGTTAAGAAATCAGGGTGGTTAATATTAGATAATTATCTTAAATATGAACTAAAGGAGACCTGCTACTACAATATTTTGAATAGCATCTGACTTGTAGAAACAGAAATGATCACTCACAGATTTATGAGAAGGACAAAATTAATATTCTTTAGGGAATGCAAAAAGATGGATGTTTCTTCAGATGTGTGAAGAAAACACAGCAGCAACCAGCTAAAGAAAGAGGGTTTCTGTGCAGTGTGTGGTATAAGAGCAAACTTTGATTCTCTAGGAAACTCAGCTGAGAGTGGAGCAGTGATACCACACCACGACTGAGACTGGAGGTTGACAACCAAACAAGTTTGAAGTTTTTCTCTTCTCTTTTCATCGTCCTTCCAAGTAGTCTGTCTGTCTTCTTTCTCTCACTAGAATTTTAGGAAATGATTGCTCTTTCCAGAAAAGCAGATGTGGTGTACACAGGGAGAGAATACATGAGGAATGCAGTATCCCTACCAAGCAAATTATTATCTCACTGTTATGTTGTCCATTTCTGTAGAGATAGCAGACAGAGAAATAAGACTGAAATGAAACATTTTATCCCAATCTTCCAAAACCTCTTGAAGAGGTTAATTTAAATGGACATTTAAGAATAGGCTTTTATAAAAAACATACAATTAATGAGTTTTTTTAATACAAGTACAATGAACACAAAAAGAAGTAGATGAGGCATTTAACTTAACCAAATTTGTCACCTTTCTCTTGAAGGAAGTGTTATTTACAACCTACCCATCTTTTCTGTGTGGTAACTGAATAGGCATCTATTATTTAATAATTTTTAAATCATCTTTAGAATATGTTGATTGCATATGATAGAAATCTTAATCTATTAACAAAACAAAATCTTTTTATAGTGTTTCTCTTTCTGTTATAATCTGAGATAGATGATCTGGCAACCTTGCCCATCATTCACACAGCTATTAAATCAGAGGTAATAAACCACAGGAGACATACTTGTGAGTTTTTCTTAATTGAAACAAAGACTTAACTCATTTGTTTTAACTTCTTTAACTTTCTAAATAAGAAAGTACTTAGTCATACCACCAACTAAGTAAAAATCTTGAGAGAATAACTTGATATCCAGTTGAAACATGTTTTCTTTACTTCCTCATGATAGTATCTTTAAGCTCATAAACCTTAACACTCATTTCTCATTCTGTATAGCCTACGGCAGAACTTTTACAGATACATTATTTAAAAAATTCTCAGAGTTCCACATGAAAATGGATTAAATTCTGTGAATATACCCATATAGGATGGCAGTGGAGATGGGAAAGAATAATCATTATTATTTTTAAAAGCTCATGTTTAATTTAATCAATATTAATCAACTGTTTATAAATTCATTTGACAGTTTTTTTTTTATTTATTGAAAAACACTGCTTAGTAGAAAATTCACAAGACTTTGAATTTGGTGACACCTTTTACGAAACAAACCAAAGAAGGCATGATCTGTGAAATAAATCAATAATCTTCACTTTATTAAAGTGAAAAATCTCTGGTCTGTGAAAGATATTGACAAGAGAATGAAATGACAACTAACAGACTGGGAGAAAATATTTTCAAAATACATGATTTAATAAAGGACAGCTATTAAAAAGATTCAAAAAATAATTAAGACTCAACAGTGGCCAGGCTTGGTGGCTCAGCCTGTAATCCCAGCACTTTGGGAGGCCAAGGCGAGTGGATTGCCTGAGCCTGAGGGTTCAAGACCCACCCGGACAACTTGACAAGACCTCGTCTCTACAATAAATCGAAAATTAGCCGGGTGTGGTAGCATGCGCCTGTAGTTCCAGCTACTTGGAAGGTTGAAGCAGAAGGATCTCTGAAGCCCAGCAGGTGGACGCTGGGGTGACCATGAGCATGCCACTGCACTCCAATCTGGGCAACAGAGTGAGACTCCAACTCAAAAAAAACCCCAAAAGACTCAACAGTAAGGAAAGGAACAACCCAGCCAAAAATGAACCATAGAACTTAACAGGTACCTCACCAAAGAAGATATACAGATGGCAAATCGCACATCAAAAGGTGCTCCACAAAATAATTATCTGGGACATTCACATCAAAATAACACTGAGATACTACTCTGTACCTAATAGAATGGTCAAAATCCTAAACATGGACAACATCAAATGCTGACTAAGAGGTGCAGTAACAGGAACTTTCATTTGGTGCTGG
>JAPVLO010002845.1:0-28674 GCA_027257055.1 Cephalopachus bancanus | reverse complement strand
ATTTAAAAAAGGGGAAAAGATTTTTAAAGTGTTCAAAATTTTAAAATAATAATCATACAGTATATTTCTGGGCAACATTCATAAGTATGTGAAAGAGGAGTCAAAGATGACTTGGGGGGTTCTTATTTCACAAATTGTGATTAGTGGTACCCTTTAGTAAGGTGAAAAACATCAAAGCCAAATCACATTTTATGGGGGGTGGAGAGTACAGGGTGTTGCTTTGGTCATGTTAATCATGAGATGCCTATTAGACATAAAAATGAAGATATCAGGAAACATGGTTTGAACTCAGAGGGAATTCAGAGCTGAAAACATCCATCTAGTAATTATCCTCATATAGCTTAGACTGGCTGAGATCATTTGGGAAAAATAAGCAAAAGGGGAAAGGGAAAAGAAACCCACAGACTGAGTAAAGGCACTTAAAGATAAAGAAGGTGAGATAGTCGATTGGAGGCCACAGTGGAGTTGAGTAATTGTTGAGGTAGAAGTGCTGCAGAGAGTATACTAAAAAGAAGATAGTAGCAAAGCTGAAATTATAATAATGATTGTGTCAGAAAAGCTAAAACCATTGTTAATGCAAGTTCTAGGCTGGGTGTATGGTAAAAATTATTGAGATGGGGAGAATACAAGCACTGAAAATAAGGAACTAAGCGTCTGGCTGTTGGATGAATCCCCTTTTATGAACACTGAGATGAATATAAATGGATAAGAAGAGCAGTAGGAGGGTGAAAAAAAGAAAAAAAATAAGCAGATGCTAAAGTCAGTAAGAGAGAATAATTAAAGGGGTAGTAGGTTATTGTAATATGAAAACTAGTGGTTTGTAGGGTATTAAGTATTCAAATAAGCTGTGTAGTTTTTGTTATTATTTTTTTTTTAAATATGTTAATTACACTGGAGAAACAATACCCTTGAAGTAGCATAATGCATGGATAGAAAAACATATCTTACCCTCATATCCTGTGCCACCGGGTGTGAGGGAGGGAAAACATCATCTGATAGGGCTGCATGGGAATCACTGATTCCAGGAAAAAAAAAAAATTCAGAATGTAAATAATTTTGGGGGGGGGGGGAACAGAGTAATTTCCAGAGTCAGAATGGATTATGTATGTGTACACTGCATACTGAACCATATAGCAAAAACAATCTGGGTGACAAAGGGATGGGATGAGGTCCTTATAGTCTTTATGTTGGCTTAAATACCAAAATTAGAGCATGATGAAAATTTGTATGTCTGGTTCCTCAGAGAAAAGAAAGTAATGTTATCTACAGACTGATTTTATAATAATGAGGCAGGGATTGTGTAGGGACCATATGAAATAGTAAGGATAGGTGGTCTTCCCAATAATAAATAATGATATAAGCTTCCCCTCCCCAGATACAATGGACAAAGGTATTCAGACAGGGGAGTAATTAGTTTTCCAGCTAAAGCAAAGGTCTTTATGCCTTTCATATATTCTATCATGGCTATTGTTGAATCCAGAGTAGGAGTGGCTCTAAATAAGGATAAAGTGCTCTGTTTGAGTCCCCCTTCCATCCCGTCATAGACAGTAGTGAGCTAGGCAGACATGAAGAGATTTTTTTTAATACTACCCTGGATAATGTTGAGAACAAATGAGGGTGTGAGAAGGATGACCACAGTAGTTAAGGTGGAGCTGAATATAATCCAGCTCATGAATAACATTAGTGCCTGACTGGAGATGACCTACTAACAACACAATTAAAAAGACAGACGGGCAATAGTGATGTTTTTTAAGTAGAATTAACTATAAAATGACAAAGTGTTTTTCCATGAAGCTAAAGCACAAATGAGAGCTACATGAGGTCACATTTTTAAACAACATAATTGGTGTAGAATTCTAAAGGTTTTGATCAACACTGTTGAAAAGGAGATATGTTGGATCAATGTGTTGGAGAACATTTAGAAAATATGAAAGTAAAGTTACAGATTAAAATAATATCATAAGATAAAATTATGTCTTTAAATCTATTTGCTAATCCTTCTAACTTTAATATTATTGTTACTAAAATACATGTTTAATTAGGTCATTGAATATCCTTATAATTAGAGCTTTTTTTCTGAAATTAATGCCATTAAGGTAGCAATAATTGAAACGCTAACGTGGAGTTCTCATTTTGGAAAGTTCTAGTTCAGCAAAATCTGGAAATAGGTTAGCATATGAGTGTCTGTGTGTAATGTATTATTTATATATGCTATATATAATCTAGACATATATGCATATGTTAATACTATTAGCTAGTAATTAAGTATACATGCATGTGTACATAAAAGTTTGACTAAAGCTAGGATTTACTCAAGAAGTTTAATACTGAAACTGGGAAATTTACAAACAGATAAATGCACAACTTATGTTAAACCACATGAGACAGTATATACAAGGTGTTTAGAAACATGGCTCAAACACAGGCAGATGGAAAGATGTGCAAATATTACAGATATGTGTGTATGTGCATAGAATCACATTTTTAGTCTCTTTTTGACAGTGAGTGGTGTTTATTTTTTATTTAATCACTATGTGTTTATAGCTACATTTAACACCGTTCTTTTAATAAATATTTCTTGTGGTTGCCACATCTCCAACTGTTCTCCTTTCTAGTAAAATTATCTCATTTTTAATTTGTGAGCTTTGAGTGGGGATCAGTCCACATATCTGTCTTATACGTGTGGGCTTCAGACCCACACCGAATTATAATCATCAGCATCAGTAGTTGATTTAGGGATGTTCACATTTGAACAGCATAAACAAGTGCAATCTTAGATTTGAATAATCTGCTAGACCTATAAAGAGGACTTTTTATTTTTCTTGAAGTTCCTGTTTATATGATATGTTTCTTAGGCTACTATAGCTATAGTTTTCATAGTTCTATTTCTCTACACATACTGTTCTTTTCCTTGAGTTCACTACTCTTGATTAATCACCTGAAAATTTTCTACTAATACCTCAAATCAACCATTCTATTCTTGAGAGATCCATAATTGAGGAATTTGTTCTAATGTGGTATAGCCATTTCATTTCATTGTCTATACTTCCGCTGGACTTGGGTATTGCTTCTATTTTAATATAAACAATTATATTAATGACATTATTTTATTATAATATTAATTTTATAAATATAATATTAAAATTAAATAAAGGGTGAATTATGATCAAGATGATCATCTGATTAAATCGACACCTATACTGTTTTGCCATTATTAATGTGTATACCATTAAGAATACAAGCATAGAATATTAAAACAATACAGTAAATACATCTACGAAACCCGAAATGAAACAGAAAAATAGAATAGTAAGGAGAATTGAATTGAACAGTCTACTGGTTTTCAGTTTTAAAAAAGGCAGAGGTAGTATGAAAGTTATACTTTATGCTTTCCCCATAAGATGATAGGTAGAACCAAGCAATCTGTTGAGTTGAGACTGCCCTTTTGTGGAAAAAAAGTTTTGAAATAAGTTTCTGTTCACATTTGACTGGTACTACAGTTTACCTGTAACTGTGTGTCTAGGGAGAAAAAGTAACCCACAGTACCTCTTGAGGCAAGATTCCAAGACTTGAGGCAAGATTCCATTAGGCATATGTGTGATGGACATAGCTGTAGAATGTCCCTTTGTTTGACTGTCAGAATCCCTGGCAACAAATACATAGCCCGATTCTGAACTGGGACTCTGGAGTCCTTATGAAGTCACTTAATAGGAAAGGGAGAGCAAAAAGAGAAAGAGAAAAAAATTAAAGATATGTTTAAAAAATATACTGTAGCAAAATACTAAATGCAAATAAATGAACATATTTTAACAAGTTGTATGTTATTTTTAAGCTAAAAACTTTAGTTGAAAACTAATTATTTTAAATAAAAGAAAAATAGTGGAATAGTCTAAAAAACTCTTAATATAATATATGAAAGGCTTCAAGAAAAAGGGGGGGCATAATATTCGTAAATAAAATAAATTAATAAATATAATCTGGTAGACATTATACAAGAAGAAAAATATTTTTTAAGATCTTGGAGATAAAAAGAATTATTGAAATGTATACTCCAGGTCAAATATGGTTAAGGAAATTACTACAGATAAGTATACATGCATTTTTAAAGTGAATAGTAAAAATATACATTATATATAAATCTTAGAAATAAAAATATATAGCTATTGAAATGGAAAACTCTAGATTTGATACAGCCAGATGATTAATAACTTGGGAAATTGTGTTAATTACCTAGATTACCACACAGACAAAACACATTAACAAAAATGTAAAAATATAACTAAGATACTTGTAGAATAGTTTGAAGGATCCAACAAAGTCAAGTAGCGATATTATTTTATTTCATTTTTTTTTTGAGTTGCAGTTTCACTCTGTCACCCAGGATGGAGTGCAGTTGCCTCCTCATGGTCACTACAGCCTCGACCTGCTGAGCTCAGGCGATCCTTCTGCCTCAATCTTTCAAGTTACTGGAACTACAGGCATGTGCCACCATACCCGGCCAATTTTTTTTTTTTTTTAAATTGTAGAGACAGATCTCACCAAGTTGCCCAGACAAGTCTTGAACCCTGGACTCAGGCAATCCTCTTTCCCTGGCTTCCCAAAGTGCTGGGATTACAAGCTTGAGCCACCACACCTGGCCAAGTAGTGATTTTTAAAGGGCAAAATATGTGGGGTATCATGGGAAATATAAATAGAAGCATTGAGTGATACTTTTCCAGAATTAAAAGTAGTCATACAATTCTAGACTGAAAGTTAAAATTCTAAGGAGCAAGCAAAAACCGAAAAAAATTATTTTACACAACAAATGAAAAATACTACTTCAAAGACAATAATATACAAGCTTTGAAAGTTAACTGAAGCCAGGCTCGGTGGCTTAGCCTGTAACCCCGCGCCTTTGGGAGGCTGAGGTGAGTGGATTGCCTGAGCCCGCGGGTTTGAGACCCCCCCTGGGCAGCGAGACCTCATCTCTACAATAAACCAAAAAATCAGCCGGGCGTGGTAGCACATGCCTGTAATTCCAGCTACTTGGAAGGCTGAGGCAGAAGGATCGCCAGAGCCCAGCAGGTGAGGCTGTGGTGGCTGGGAGCGGCCACTGCACTCCAGTCTGGGTGACAGAGTGAGACTCCAACTCAAAAAAAAAAAAAAAGAAAGTTAACTGAAATAAAAGATGTATAACCTATCAAAAGAAAACAAAACAAAACTGATTTCACAGGCTGTAGACTTCTCATGAGTACCAACAGATGATAATAAACAATGGCAAAATGTATTCAAAGTACAGGAAAAACAGACAACTGAACTAAAATGACAGTCACAGATAAAATGTAGTCACACTGATGAATGACCTAGAAAAAGAGTGGAGTAGCACAGGGCTAAAAGGGGTGTCATGATGTAATAGCTAGGATAGTCACTGTCTTTCAACGGCAAAGTCAGAGAAAACCTCACATTTAGATCACTAGATTTACATAGGCTTGAGTGACAATGTGTTTCTCAGCAGCAACAGATAATGGATAACAATGGAAAATTATGATCAACATGGTGAACAAATTAGAAATTGAGACTAAAAAGACTGAGAATATTCATTCTGGAATCAATGATCTCATCTAAAACTAATCTTATTGTTCATGATGATCAGTTTCAAAGAAGGAAGAAAAAACCGGGGGGACATGGAATCCAAGATGACCACTGGTGAATAGCTGACTTACACCTTCCTCTCGAGTGAGACAGAGAAGACTGATCCCACTACCAGTAACAGGTGGCTTGAACAACTTTGGATGGGGGAACATCCTGCATCCTAAGGAGGACTTTTCAAAGACACTGGAACCAAGGAAAATAGAAACTGGTGACCAACATTGGAACTGGAGCACTCTATCCCTGCAGTGCACTGGGCCCACATAGGACTTACAGCATCTCCTCATGTATGAGATGGTGTAAGTGCCCACACAGAGCTAGGAACTCACCCGGTGGCCTGCACCAGTCTGCCTCCAAATGCACATCCCATATGGAGCTAGGAGTACACCTGTACTCTCAATGTTGGTGACCGCCCACCTTCTAAGTGCATGCTCCCTGCTGGCAGTGCCTGCCTGATTACCAGACCACCTCCCAGGCTGGGAAAGCACACCTCTCAGTCTCACTCAGAGCTTGTGGTCAGAATCTGGTGACCAGCTTCCCTCTCTGATCAGAAAACTTTTCCTGTCAGTCTCATAAATTCAAAGTGAAGGTCCCTCCATGACAGACACTGCTTCCAGGTGGGAGGATTCAATCTGGGCTGCCAGTGGAGAACAGGTGTTAGAGGACCCATCCTCCTACCCTAGTCCACACATTGATCTCCCAGTGGAGGTCAGAAAGCAGTCTGACTGGTCTGACCACCAGAAAGACTCTACATCAGAAAGTAACTTTGAGTGCAGAATATTGCCTAGCAATAGTGAAAGAGCAGAAGTGAATATCCCTCTTTACCCTAAGTGAACTATTGTGAATGACAATAAAGTCTTTTGGATAGCAGGACCTTATCTAGTTACAAAATTAAGCAATATCAATCATGAGAAAAGTTGCTCCTCACAAATGAGAAAGAACCAGTGGTAAAACATTGGTAATAGCTTTAAAGAGCTATCATCAAAAATAGCAGCTGTCAGTTACCAAACATTGTTAACCACCCAGAATGACTTGTCCTTGATGACAGACACAGAATTCAATTAAACAAGAAAACAAATAAGGCTAAAATGAATAATGAAAACCATGAGAAACTAGAAGCAAAACTCACCTAAATTGTGCGGGAAGTAAAACCTGAGTTGGCCAATATAAGAAAGGTTCAAGCCAGGCTCGGTGGCTCAGTCTGTAATACCACGCCTTTGGGAAACTGAGGTGAGTGGATTGCCTGAGCCCGCGGGTTCGAGACCTGCCTGGGCAGTGAAATCTCATCTCTACAATAAATAAAAAAAAATCAGCTGGGCGTGGTAGCGCATGCCTGTAATTCCGGCTACTTGGAAGGCTGAGGCGGAAGGATCACCGGAGCCCAGCAGGTGAGGCTGCAGTAGCCGGGAGCAGTCACTGCACTCCAGTCTGGGCGACCAAGTGAGACTCCAACTCAAAAAAAAAAAAAAAAGAAAGGTTCATTCTGAAATCCTGGAAATAAAGAAGTTCCTCCTGGAATTTTAAAGCACAATAACAGGCCTGGGACAGAATCAATACATCAGAGGAAAGAATCTCAGCACTTGAAGACCAAAATATTGAACTTACCCAGTCTGTCAAAAACATGGAGAAAAGGGTCAAAAAGAATGAGCAAACCCTACAAGAGGTGTGGGACTATGTTAAGAAGTCAAATGTATGATTGATTGAAATATCTGAAATAGAAGGGGAAACCAAGAACACCCTGGAATAAGTCTTTCATGAGGTCATCCAAGAAAATTTTCCATATCTTGCTAGAGAGGAGGTCATTCACATGCAAGAGATTCAGGGAACCCTTGCAAGGTATTCTGTGAGAAGGTCAGATCCAAAACACAAGGTAATCTGCCTCCACAAAATAAACATGGAGGAAAAAATCTGAAAGGCAGCTAGAGAAAACTGTCAGACCACTTACTGGGGAAGACCCATCAAATTTGCCGGAGACTTGCAATACCTTGTCATTCACCTAAGCAGAAATATAAAAGGTCTTTATAATGAGAACCACAAAACGCTGCTCAAAGAAATCAAGGATAGCACAAAGAAATGGAAAAACACCCCATGCTCAGGAACTGGAAGACTCTATATTTTCAAGATGTCCATTTTACCCAAGGCAGTCTACAGATTCAATGCAATGGTCATCAAATTGCCAGCATCATTCTTCAAAGACCTAGAAACAACTGTACAGAAAGTCATATGGAAGCGAAAAGAAACGCAAATAGCCAAAGCAATCCTCAGCAAAAGGAGCAAAACTGGAGATATCTCACTTCCAGACTTTAAACTATATTACCAGGCTACAGTAATCAAGATAACATGGTATTGGGATAGCAATAGGCAACAGGCACATAGGCCAATGAAACAGGACAGAGATTCCAGGAATAAAATCACAGTCCCTCAACCAATTCCTCTTCAATGAAGTCATCAGTATCAATTATTGGGGAAAGAAAATTTTACAAATGGTGCCCGGAAAACTGACTAAGCATGTATAAGAGCGAAACTGGACCCCTAACTATCACCATACAAAAAAACCGATCAACTCAAAATGGATCAAGGGCTTAAATTTAAAACTTAAAACTAGAAGAAAACGTAGGGAGCACCCTTCTGGACATCAAAGTAGACAATAAATTCATGACCAATTCCCCACCAACAAATGCTACAAAACCTAGGATAGACAAGTGGGACCTTTTCAAACTGAAAAGCTTTTGCACAGCAAAAGAAAGCATCAAGAGAGTAAAGAGACAACCCAAAGAATGGAAAAAAAATATATATATATTTGCAAGCTGTGTATCTGACAAAGGTCTAAAATCCAGGATCTACAAGGAACTCAAACAAACTGAAAGAAAAACAAGCAGTCCATTAAAAAGTGGACAACAGACAGGAACAGACACTTCTCAAAGGATGACATACAAGTAGCCAACAGACACATGAAAAAGCGTTTGGCCTCACTAATTAATAGAGAAATGAAAATCAACCTACAATGAGATACCAGCTAACTCTGGTAAGGATGGGTATCATCAAAAAGTCAAAAAACAACAGGAGCAGGCATGGCTGTGGAGAATAGGGATGCTGCTACACTGTTGTTGGGATTTTAAAGTATTCCAACCCCTATGGAAAACAGTGGGTGATTTCTCAGAGAACTACATATTGAGCTTCCAAACAATCCAGCAATTTCTCTACTGGGTATATACCCAGAGGAATATAAATCACCATATCAAAAAGATATTTGCAAATGCATGCTTATTGCTGCACTACTCACTATAGCAAAAACACAGAACCCAGGTGCACACTGAAAGTGGACTGGATAAAGAAAATATGAAACATATGCACAATAGAGTATAATGTAGCTAAGAATAACAAAATAATGACCTTTGCAGAAACTTGGATGTAGTTGGAGACCATCATACTAAGTGAATTATTACAGAAACAAAGAACTGAATGCCACATGTTCTCGCTCATAAGCAGGCCTTGAAAACTAGTCACTTTAGTACAAGAGTGACATCGGCCATTGAAGGGCATGAGTAGGGGAAGGAGGGAGGGAGAACAGAGAATGAGGAGCATGTGACAACATAATGGGTACCTGGCCCAGTATAAGGGAAGAGAGGGTCAGCTAGAAGCCCAGACTTCACCTGTATCCTGCCTGCTTGTGTTGCAAATCGTCACTTCTACCCAACAACTCTAAAGTAAAAATAAAAGCAAATACTTTTTTAAAAAAGAAGAGCTATGTGAGAATGATATTTGCTAGACATACATTTTTATGAGGAATCTGTATTAAGATTTAAAATAATAATAATAATTTAAAAAATCAAAACAAATGAGTGATTGATGGAGATGAAGACTCAATAAGATTATTAGATATAAGAAAAGAGTTTGAATTAACATGGATTAATTCATTAACAGTCCTATGACTCTAACAATTGTTAAAACACTGGGAATCTACCAATAAAGCAAGCTCCAAAACTCTCAATGATAAACTTTAAAAATATAGGGAAGAGAGGAAACTGATTACAATAATTAATTTACGCATTCCTTTGAGAGGAAAGTAGTGAGAAATAATTTTTTCCTCATTACAACCTGGAAACTAATTTTGTGTATGTAGGTTTAATGTCGTAAAAACACAGTTTCTTCATTAATTAATTTATGTAACAAATAAATTTATAGAGTGCCCAGCTGGTATCTAAAGTATTTTTTCAGGGATTGGGATAAAATATTACACATTCTACATTCTAAACAAAATTGAAGAGGGAACTAAATAATAAACAAAATTATTAAATAAATGCAGTGTAGGTTAGATCACAAGAATGTCACTGAAGTAGAAAAGGGAAATGAAGAGTATTATGGATGGGAGAAGAGAATTTCGATAAGTGGTCAGAAAAGATTTCATAAGAAGGTGACAAAAAATTGTGACCTGAAGAATGACAGGATTCTTTGAAGCTGTCTTTCTTTATCTTTACCATTCCAGCTTTATATTCCATAAAATTCCACAATCCATTTCACCCTTGTGTCACAGCCACTTTTTATAGAAAGCTTATTTCTTTTTCACTTTAGTACTTCTACCTAAACAGCCTTTCTTTAAAATTTGTTAATATTATGTTATAAGCTACATATAACTTTACATTTTGTCATGTAATGTTGTTATTTGAATTTAGAAAACAGAGCAAATTATTTTAAATGCTTTCTAGAAAAAAAACAACTTCCATTCCAGATCTTTCATGTGTTCCTCTTAGAAGGAGATTTGGGGGGGGCTTGTTTTTGCTAATTATTTGTCTGACAGCTTCCCACATCAGATTGGAAATTGTATTAGTTATCATTATATCCATCAGAGAACCGTTGGACCTCCATATCTGCAGATACTGCATTTATGGATTCAATCAACTACTGATGGAAGTTCACATAAGCAGGAACCTGCAGAGATGAAGGGCCACTGGAAGAACTGAGCATCCCTGGATTTTAGTATTTGCAAGAGTCCTGGAACAAATTCCCTGTGGATATCAAGGAACAGCTGTATAGTACAGGTCCCATTACTAGTACAAGTTTAAACCCTTGATAAGGCAGAAGAAACAACGGGAGGTAGAACTTTTTAAAATTTCTAGAAGACAACTGTATGAAGAGGTCCCTTGAAAGGTGCTGAGAAGTGTTAAATGTACACAGTCAATCTACCAAGACCTGGCTTTGGGAAGCAGCAGGGGAAATAAATACATGATATGTTGGGAGCTGGCCACGGAGGCCCACTGAGCATTAGGGATCAGGAAGGGTCGTTGACCCTGAGACCACTAGGATGTGTTCAGGAGCTATTGACCCCATTTCCTCCCCCTTTCTACTCAGCACTAACCAGATTAAGCTCCTATGAGCTCAAAACATAAAAACTTTGAGACCGGGATGAACACAAGCTAACTTTAGAAGTTCATTGCTCCCATTCTTCCACAAACTGCAGTTTTGGCTTTCACACAACTTATAATTTAAACTCGTGTCGCATCTAAGAGCCTTAGTATTGGTCATAGGCTTCTGGGTCATGACCTTAGGATTAATTGAAGGTGTAAATTGTAGAATATAGTTTTAGAAGACAGCCATTTTGTTGAAAGAATGCAGCTGGGTTACTTGCAGGTAGCCCGCTGTGAACTTTGGATTGGGCCACATTCCAAGCATTCTGGATGGGCCACTTTCGTTTGTAAAGTAAATACTTAAGCTTCTATAGAATTGTTTAACTTGGCATAAATCAATCAGCTTAGGATGAAAAAGGTTTATAGAATATATCAGTCATGGATTAGGTTATCCTTTGTTATGGAATTTTAAGATTATCATATGAAAAGGGTTTAAGGCAATCATTGATTAAGTTTTCATGGATTAAGGTTTCTGGTGGGTGGGGGAACGCCCTTCCCACATCTGACTTTGTGTATAAAAGACCCGTTGTAATTCCCAATAACTCACATTGCTTCTGCACTAGACCGGAGTCCAGTCTCTTTCTTTCTCTCTCTCTCTTTCTTTCTCTCTCTTCTTCCCCTCAATCGCCAACACTGTCTCCACCTTTGGGGTACCCTGAACCCGGCTGGAGCTGGTCTCTGACAAGTGGCACCCAAACAGGGGCTGATGTTTCTTGTATTGCTGGGAAAGACTGGCCGTCTTCCTGGCCAACACAAGTAGCCCCATCAGGACTCATTGGTATTGGTCGAGTGCCCTCTGTAGCCAAAAGTTCTCAAATCTTAAATTGGACAGATAACGAAACTTCAGTTACCTTTTGTCCCTACATCATTCCTTCCATCCCCATTATACTTTGGGGACGCAATATTCTTGCTCAAATAGGCATGCTTCTGTATAGTCCAGATGACAAGGTGTGAAGCGCAAACACTACAAATAGGATGCGATCCCTTAAAGGGACTTGGAAGGAACAGACAGGGCATAAAAGGACCTGTTCAGGTTGTAGAGAGGAAAGACCGGTCTGGTATTGGCTAACTCAAAGACTGAGACGGGTGGCATGAATCCTGTTGAATAAAAGGAATAGACCGGAGAAAAATGTAAACAAAATAAGGTTTTCACTTCCTTTGTCCTTTCCTATTCCTTCTACAACTCCAATTCCTGTCTTCCCTACTACTCTTGTTTCTTGTAATCTGTTCTGTGAGTCCCTTCACCTTTATCTGGGAAGGAAGGGTAGGTGTCTACAGCCGTGGCACCTAGCTCTGACTTTCAGTCTTTCTCTTACCTTCAGAGAAGGGACAGGTGCCAAAGGCCACGGCACCTGACCCCAGCCTCCAGTCTTTCTCTTTTACCTTTGGAGAAGGGGTGGATGCCAAAGGCCACGGCACCTAACCCCAACCTCCAGACTTCTCACCCCCCCTTCTCAAGGGGGTGGCTCGGACAAAAGGATGTTAAAAATTCTTCTTTGTTGTCTTCTTATGATAAATTTCTCTCAAGTTCAACTTTCCCAGATGGAAGTAAAGGAATCATATAAGTGAATCCTGTTAGCTAACTACAAAATAGGTGTTAATAAGCAGACTAGACTGGAGGACAAGTTCTTTTGGATGTATTTTATCTCTCAGTCAGCACTGGCACAAACTCCAAAAATTAGAAAAGGGCCCACAAACCCCTCAACTATAACTATTGGACACAGCCTTTAAAGTCTTTAACAACTGGGAGGAGAAAAGAATGCAGGACCAAAAACATAAGACAAACTTACTGCGTGCAGTCCGAGACATCGAGGTGGGAGAAGAGCTCACCATCTGCTACTTGGATATGCTGATGACCAGTGAGGAGCATCGGAAGCAGCTGAGGGACCAATACTGCTTTAAGTGTGACTGTATCCGATGCCAAACCCAGGACAAGGTGATCTGCAACTCTTTCACCATCTGTACTGCAGAGATGCAGGAAGTTGGTGTTGGCCTGTATCCTAGTATGTCTTAGCTAAATCACAGCTGTGACCCTAACTGTTCAATTGTGTTTAACGGACACCACCTCTCAGTGTACCTGCTTGCCCCTTCAATGGTATGGAAAAGGACTGGTCACTCATCCAGCGAGATACTGGCTTCCTGAAATGGGAGACTGTGCTTATAACTCTAAGGTGGACTATACTGTACCTGGAGAAAGACTATATATTAGTGACTGGGGTTTTAATGGCTCCATGCAAAGTTTATAAGGTGTCTTGTACTGGGTGTATTTTTAACTAATTGTTTAACTAATGCCTTTTATGAAGGTTTTGTTATTCTTGAGCAGCCATCTTATTTGATGGTTCTTGTATAATTGTCATCTCGTTGGTATGATGCATATGGTTTACAGATATTGTATGAGGCTAATGCTCTTTTAGAAAGACAGAAAAGATTTTTGGCTACTTTTAATTTTAGAAGTTACAGCTTTAATAGCTACTTTTGAGCTGTAGCATTATCTAGGGAAGTTCATACAACTACGTTTGCTGATCGACTGTATAAAAATGTTTCTATTGCCATAGTTATTCAGGAAATCATAGACCAGAAGTTGGAAAGTAAGGTTAGTGCTTTGGAGGAAGGAGTTTTAGCAGTAGGGCAAGAACTTGTGATCTTAAAAAAGAAATTGGCTCTCCAATGTCACTCTGAGTTTAAATCTGTCCATATTTGGGACAAAGTAACTTGGAATTTGGAACCATTCAGACCTGAGTATAGATCTTACTAAATTACATCAAGAAATTCAGGCATCATTTGCTAATCAAAAATCATTAACGTCTACACTCATCAATGTGGGAATTTGTGGAGCAATGATTCTTTTGTTGCTGTGTTTACTCCCAATCATCTTCAGAGTGCTAAAGAAGAGCAATATGGAGTTTCATGGTTTCGTGTTAAAAAATAAAAAAGGGGGAGATGTTGGGTGCTGGCCACGGAGGTCCACTGAGCCTTAGCGATCAGGAAGGGCCGTTGACCCCGAGACCACTAGGATGTGTTTGGGAGCTATTGACCCCATTTCCTCCCCCTTTCTACTCAGCACTAACCAGATTAAGTTCCTATGAACTCAAAACATAAAAACTCTGAGACTGGGATGAACACAAGCTAACTTTAGAAGCTCATGGCTCCCATTCTTCCTCAAACTGCAGTTTTGGCTTTCACACAACTTATAATTTAAACTCATGTCACATCTAAGAACCTTAGTATTGGTCATAGGCTTCTGGGTCATGATCTTAGGATTAATTGAAGGTGTAAATTGTAGAATATAGTATTAGAAGACAGCCATTTTGTTGAAAGAATGCAGCTGGGTTACTTGCAGGTAGCCCACTGTGAACTTCGGACTGGGCCACATTACAAACATTCTGGGATGGGCCACTTTCGTTTGTAAAGTAAATACTTAAGCTTCTATAGAATTGTTTAACTTGGCATAAATCAATCAGCTTAGGATAAAAAAGGTTTATAGAATATATCAGTCACGGATTAGGTTATCCTTTGTTATGGAATTTTAAGATTATCATATGAAAAGGGGTTAAAAGCAATCATTGATTAAATTTTCATGGATTAAGGTTCCTGGTGGGTGGGGGACGCCCCTCCCACATCTGACTTTGTGTATAAAAGACCCATTGTAATTCCCAATAGCTCACATTGCTTCTGCACTAGACCAGAGTCCAGTCTCTTTCTCTCTCTTTCTTTCTCTCTCTTCTTCCCCCCAATCGCCGACGCCATCTCCACCTTTGGGGTACCCTGAACCCAGCTGGAGCTGGTCTCCAGCAATGATATCACTCTCTTTTTCTTCTATGTATCAGGGATGTTTTTGATATATTTTAGGACAATCTGAATTTAAGATAACAAGAGTCCTGTTGATGTAGTCCATTCAAATCAACTTCCTTGATCATAAAGCAAGTTGAAAAACATGGAAAATAGATCAAGAAAGAGATATAAACACACAGCACATATATCTATATTACACCATATAAATACCTAACATTCATGAATTCAACTAACGTTCTTGAATTATCATTTGGATATTTAGAGCAAAATACAATGCAAAGCCACAGTTTGATTAAGGATTCCCCTATCACTATTATGAATCTCAGGGGGAGGCATAATTTATCATTAGTACATATTTTACACCTATCCCAATAGTTATGCCTTATCTGCTAGGAATAAATTCAAAGACGCCAATCTATTCCTGACACCACAGATAGTATCAAACACTATATATGCTATGTTTCCTCCTATACATACATACCTATGATAAAGTTTAATTTATAATAAAGCATACTACTAATAATAAAATAGAACAATTATAAAAACATACTGTAATAAACATAATGTGAAGGTGATCTCTCTCTCTCTCTCTTTCTCTCTCAAGATACTATATACTTTGGACTGCAGTTGACCACAGTAATTGAAATCTGGGAAACTAAAACCATGACCATGAATAACAGGGACTACTGTAATTGATAAATGTTCTTGACAATTTTACTCTTAAGTCCGATAATACACTTTTGCCCAAAGTTGACTTTCAAAGGATAGCAATTAAAAATAAAATCTGATTATATATACCTAGATTCATCCATGAAATTATTTTTGTCATTAGCATTCTTTTTAGACTAGAGGTTAATTAAAAAAATCTAGCTTAAATTATAATGAAATATGAATTTCAGATTGCTTTACATTCTTCAAAATAAACCAAAATTGCCCATTATTTTATCTTGCAGTGGTTTATCAACCCTTTAAAAGTATATTTAGAGTTTATAGCAGATATATTATATTTCAGAGATGGGCTTTAAACATATCTCTCAAATATTTAAAAACAAAATTCAAGATCCTTTCAAAAATAGTAGCAGTGATATCTGTAACTTATTATTGTGCACTTATAAGCCAAACAAAGGCCATAAATTGTTATTCACAATTTACAGATGTAGATGGACAGAGATGTAGCAAGATTAATTAAGTTGTCCAAAGTGGCAAAGCTAGTTAGTGGCTAGGAAGGTATGCTGAGTAGTGATTAAGTACATAGAGTCCAAATGAATTAGATTTGCATTCTGATCTTGACACTTGCTAGCTGTATTAGATTGCATAAGTTATTTAAATTCTTTGTGCTTCTGTTTCCTTATCGGCAATATGGAGATAGTATAGATTCTTCAAAATGTGTTTTGAGTATTAAATTATACAACATACATAAAATTTGGTTATGGCAGATTGTATTTCCCAGAACTAGCCATCGCAAAATTTCTGGTCACACCTACTCCCTCATCTAGAGGTAGAGTCATTTTTTCCATTTCTTGAAATTGGGTGGACCTTTGTGACTTTCTCAACAAACAATACAACAGAAGTGATGCTGCAAACAGGGTTACAAATGGCAATAAAGCTTCCATCTGTTTATCTATCACTTGGTATACTTAAACTTGGAACCAGCCTAACTTATTGGGAGGAAGCCTAAGTCAAATGGAGAGGACAATATAGGTGTTCAGCAGAGAGCTCCAGCTAAAGTCCCAATTATCTATTATCAAAATCACCTCCAAGATATGTGAATGAGGAGGGGTTGAAGATGATTTCCACATTCAGCATTCTATCTGACTTGAGTTATTCCAAGTTGCATATTAATAGCAAAAATACACACTGTTGTTTTAAGAAAAATCTATTGGGATGTTTTTGATACAATAAGAGATGAGTGGAACAGCTTTTGATACTGGATTCAGTATGCTAGAACAGCAAACAGATTAAAAAAAATATGTAGACGTGACTTTGGATGTGGCGGTGAAAAGATGTTGGGCAAATCTTGAGAAAAATGTTAATAAAGAAGCCTAAAGAGGCCAAAATAAGTTCCTAGAAGGTACCAGGTGGTCCTCAAGGATCTTACTGATGAGAAATTAAAGAAAAATGAGAACACTTTTATTAGAATCTAAATGAAAGCACACATTTGTTAAGTAGTAGCAGAAAATTTAGGCACACTGTTGCTTGAGGTGACACAAAAAATAGATAATTTATCAAACATACTGAACTTTATAATTCATAAGATTTCCAGTCAGAATATGAAAAGCTCTATCTGACTTCTTGATGCTTATAATGAAATGTGAGGGGAGGAAGAGATAAGCTAAAAAAGAAACTGTTCAATTTTCAAGTGAAATTCAGAGGAAATCTGAAGTACACTGGATGTGCTGTGTTCAAATCAAGGACTATTTATTATTCCTACTCTCTCTAAGATACTTACATTAAGAAAGAGATTCAGAAGAAAAATTCAGGGTGGCAATGTAAGACCCTCTGATAAGTCTTCAGAGAGAACTAAAATGGTTCCTCCATCCTTCAGTCAGAACAAAAGATTCCTAAGTATTTTGAGAGCGTGCCATATAGTTCTTCTTTGCTAAAACATAAATGTGGAAGAATCTTAAGGTCACTGTCTCTCAACAGTCTTACAGAAAGTCCAAGTGAGTGAAGGACAGTCTCTAGGAGATTTGTGGGTAACGTTTGTCTAATGGTGTGAATGTCAATATTATTCACAGGAAACTTACAAAATTTTGAGAAAACTTTATTGGTAGAAACACCACCAACATGTATTAAAAGGGATAAACAAGGTAGAAAATATTTTTTATTCTTAAAAAGATGGCTTTGGATTCTTATATTACTCAGAGCAAAATCTGATTGAATAGAACTACTAAGCAGCAAAGACAGACAATTACCTATTGAAAAGACAAAGTAATACAAAGGGGGAACCAAAGTATATAAAAGTGTATTTTCCCAGAATAAAAAAGAGTCCTAATAAAGTAAAAGCTTGCACAAGTTTGATTTTATATTTGCAATGGACCTCCCGTTTTTCCCTTTGTGTAAAAGCCTGTACACCACTGTATGTTGGGTAGAGTGTGGGGGCATTTATTTCTTTAGTTCACAGCTCTTCAATTCAAGGCAATGTATGAGGAACTGCACTAAAGAAGCCTCTTCCACAAGTAGACCCTATTTAGATATAAATTCTGAATCTGGAGTTTGTGCTAATGTAATTGTGTGAGGAGAATTTGTGAAGCATTAAAAGATGTAAGTGCATTTTGCGGTTATAGGAATGTGACATAGGACTGTGGCAGAATATATTTTCCAAAAGAAAATATGGATATATTTCTGGTCCAGGAGTTCTTCCAGAAACTCCTCCATCAATGGGGAATTCTATTTCCCCTCCACGTGAAATTAGTCATGATTTTGTGCCTTCAGTGAATGCCTTGAACAATAGATTACATTGAGAGTGATAGTGCTGCCTGACTTTTGAAACCAGGTGATAAAAGCTGATATGGCTTCTACCTGAATCTCTTACTTGGGATGCTTGTCCTTGAAACTCAACTCATAGGTCATGAGGGAGCCCATATCATGTGTAGGTGTTCTGTGGCCGCAGATAATAGTCAAGCATCAAACTTCAGGCATATAAGTGAACAAATTACTCAGATGATTTTTAGCCTACAGACTTTGAGCTGCTTCCAATGACACTGAGTGGAACAGGGACAAGCTGCCCCTGCTTAGCACTGCCCAAACTGCAGACTGGTGAGCAAAATAAATGTTGTTTGAACCATTAAGTTTTAGTGTTGTTTATTAGGTAGTTATAGATAACCAGTTTGCATATTGTAAGAATTCAATAAAAGTTAGAGGTTATTATTAAAAGGTAGAATCAGTGTTTTTTTTCCAGAACTATCTTCAAACCATATATTTTTAATCCCTGTGCTATAATAATATCACTGATTTTACTGTTGCCATCAAACTGCATTTATGAAGTTCCAGTATAATCAGTTACTATATATAAAAATCAACTATATTTATCTTGATGCTAGTATTTCCTAAAAGGGGGAGGAGCGAAGCAGAAGTCAATCTATAAATCATGGCAAGTTAAACACAACAAAATCATACACAAAATACCATATTCTGCAGTGATCACTTTCAATGACAAAAAGAAGTGGAAAGAGAGAGCAAATATGCAACAGTTGTAAGGAGATAGTAAACAGATTTTGAGTTTCATAAGTGCAGGTCACTCTTAAATTCATTGTTCAATTTGATGACACTAAAATCAAACACAGTGCCTCACACATAGTAGGCGTTCAAAATATGTAATCAATCTGTAGATTTCAGGTTAAAACTAGTGATCAACATGCTCAACCCCTGAATGCAGAAAGTTTTTGCTGAAAGGGAATTTGGAACTCATCTCATTTGAACCTCTCCTTTTGTAAAGGACACTGAAGAGCAAGCATAGAAATAAAATGACTTATCCTAGTTCAGGCCCTTGTTTAGTTTAGTTTGATGGGGCCCTTGTTTAGAGGAAAATGTCCCAACTTTCAACCCACTTGCAAATATTTATCTTCAAGGCTCCCTCAAACTTCAGCAGTCTATGATTCTTAGTCTTATTACTCGTATTTCATTGTCTTGCAGCCTTCTTCTTCCAATTTGTTTAAGAAAAAAATAGGTGCTATTTGCTTTCTTGGCAAAATTATTTGATAATTTTTGAAGTTTCAAATGTATTGTGCTATGTTGCAATTACTCAGGGTAAATTTTAGCAACCAGATTAAGACCCCTTCTGTGATAAGCATTTGCTATTTTCCTCTGCTTCTGTAATTCTCTCAATTCTAGTCTCCCTTTCACATTTTACAATTGTTTGCACATTCTATAGACCTGTGATGCCTAAATGCTCCTGGGAACCCACAGTTCTGATGACTTTTCTGCTGCATGAAGAAAAGCTCCTGTGCTTTCTGGTGAAATGTTGAATTGATTTTTCATTCTGCTTGGTATGAATAAAGCACAGTCATTCCCTTCTGGTCATTAGTGATATTTGTCCATTCTCTGCTAGACTCCCTCTTTGTAGTTTCTCTTGTCCTCAGATACAAATTCTTTCTTATCTAATTAGAAAATTGTTTGGGATTAGTTGAGGATTATAGTATTTAAAATGTTTTCTTCTTAATGCGTTAGTTAAGTTACATTTAAACCATTTGTAAAATTTAAATAGCTTATTTTTATGAAGAAACAAGGTACTTTTAAGTTTTTAAAGATTTTTTTTAGCAATTTATGTTTTATATGGGTGTCATATTTCTTTACAGCGTGTGATAATGAAATAAAACCTATTTTTCCCAAGCATTTGTTCAAGTAACTGAACATCTGTTAGTTTTTTCTCTTTACTTCCCCTCCCTCCAATCAATATGTCTTTTTCCCTCTCACTCTGAGTAATGATAAACTATCGCTTGTTCCCTAGTGAATGCTAGACAAGTTTACCTCACTGCTCTGAGGAAAATGAATTATCAGTTCCTGATTACTCTTCCCTTTATTGATGTTTCGAGCTTTCATCCTTTCTTTCTTTCCTCTTCCTCTTCTTCCTTTTCTTTTTCTTTTTCTCTTGTTTTGCCTTTTCTCCGCTGACCCAGAAGGCACTTAAATTTCACTGAGTAAGATGATGCCTCAGAATCTTTTGCCTCAGACTCCTAAAGATTTAAAATGTAGCAGGAATTTTGAATTGGAGATATGCTGAAACAACATTGTCTTTAACGTATTTGACTATTTATTGATATATTAAACCAGTACTATTGAGTGCCTATTATATGCCAGGAACTGCTATAGGCATGGGGTACATGAAATGGTTAAGTCAAGTTCCTTCCTGTCATAGGCTTCATTCTTTCATGGAGGCAAAAGATATAAAGGAGTTTGATAATTGTTATAATATGAAAATAAGCAAAAGAGTCTAACATGGCTGGGGGTTTTGGGGGTTGGAAACCTCCTAGAATGAGATATATTCATTGCTTCAGTGATGAAGAAAGAATAGTAATTAGCATAAAATTGAAGGGCTAGGGAATACTGCATACAGATAAGTTATCAGAAGTCTGGAGATAAACAAAAACAAGTTGAGTATTGCTAACATTTATGCAAATAAGACCTTATCAACTAGGAATCCATATCTAAGAAAATGAATGTTGAAGTTAGACCAGCTATTCAGAACAAATAAAAACAAGAATTTTTGGTATGTAAACATTAATTAAAAGTATTGTATATGAGGTTATTAATTCAGAAGAAATAAGTGAAATGAGTTGACAAGAAGATCCAAGATGGAAGCCAGAGCACCCAAACGCAATGTATCTACAAAGACCAGTTTATTTGATATAGGGGATGCACCAGAAAGAATCAAAGAGTGAATGCAAGGTAAGCAATGAACAGTGTGTGTGTAGGCAAATCTTTTGAGAATTTTAGTTATAAAGGACAATGCAAATGGCAATGTCTCCTTGACTAAGTTAAAGCAGATAAAACGAAAACCGTGGCCTGATACACACACACACACACACACACACACACACACACACACACACACACACACACTTTCACACACAAATATATTATACAAAAAATCTATGAATACTAGGGAGATACATGATGGTTATAAATTAAATAATGAATAAAATAAATAATGAATGAAACATATACAAAGAAAAAAATTATGGGAAAATTTTAAGAACTGATATGACACGATACAAAGTTTTAAATAAATTGTTCACTCCTTGTCAGTAATTTATTGTCTCCCTTCATTCTTATTCTTTTTTTCTTCTTCCTTTTTCCTCCCTTTCTCTTTACTATGATGACTAGAATTATAAGAAGGTAGAAATTCTTTGAAATATCTTTCCTCTGAAAATTAATGAAAACAAGTTTTGGTATTACAGAGAAAAAGAGGAAAATAATGTGGAAAATACTACCAAACATGTTTCTTTTCCCTATTGTCTTCAGGAATATTGGGAATTTGAGATGACATAGACAAGATATCTTTTTCCTTTTGAAAGGAAGCATTCATTTAGAAGATTGTTTGGGATCCATTATTTTCTAAGGAAACGGAGTTTTTGTTTTGGGGGGTTTTTTTGGAGATGATGTGTTTATTTTGGTTTCTTTGGGTTAGTGGTTATTATTCTGTTTATTTTGATTGTGGACATACTTTCTATATACATAGAGTGACTGAAACCTGAAATCTTTATAAGTATTAGTTGGTATATTAGATTGAAGCATCTGAATTTATTTTACTAGTGTTTCACAAATTATGTTCAGTGTATCAATAATTCCACTGAATATTAATAAATATTCAATATGATAAAATTGAGATTTCTTAGTTGCATATGTTTTAGAAATGCTGAACCAAAATAAATATTCTTTTTACTATGAATTTCTAATAACCCTTAAGATGTGAATGTTTATAATAGTTATTCAAGCTTTATTTGAGGTTAATGTTTACAAAATTTATTTTACCTCATAAAATAATATCTGTAGATTATATCATGAGATTAGTGTTTCATAGAACTCATAATTACAATTGCTTACATGTCAAATGAACTTCATGTTAATGATTCTAAAAAGCATTTGTTTATATTTGGTCAGAGTAAAAAAGATGTGTGAAGTAGTTTCTAGAGATAAAATTGATATTGATAACTGAGTAATTTTTCTACATCTCTTTTGTCTTTTTTATCATGCAGATCACAATATAATTGTCTCATATTCAAAGTAATATGTTTTTTCAAGTTATATTTTAGGTATTTTCAGTCACGTTTCCCAAACATTTCTCATTGCTTGAAATCAAGACAATGTAATTTTTCCCCTTTCTCTGTTATATTATTTGTTGGCCACCTACATTTAGTAGGTGCTTTGATTAATTGTACTTGAACTAGTATCAGTTTCCTTTCAGTGTACTTTGTTCTTCTGCTTGGTGGAAATTTCTCTCAATACACTCAGATCCTTTTCTGATAACTTCACTGTGATTTTTGGCACAGCATACCGAGACACTTGGAGAAAGCTGTAATCTAGAAGCCTTGGCACTTATACAGAAACCAGTGCTGATCCTGCCCTCTCAGTGGATATTTTCATTACTTACTAAGAATACCCAAGATACCCCTTTTCCTTCCTTTTGTATCTACTTATCTATGTTTCACCTACTCTTCTCTATTTCTGACCTTTTCACACCTTTCTCTTCATATGTATCTGTTGTAAATATGCTCTTATTCAAGTTACCCTCAAATGGAACTTCTCTAAACTAAGATTTATTAATTCCATATTTTTCTATATACTTTGCATTTCTGTTCTATCTCCTTAACTACATTTCCTGTTTCTTGACAAGAAACATGTGTTTTTTTCACTGTATTTTCATTCCCCATCTTTGTCTAGCATATATAGCAATTCAGTAAATGCCTGAACTGATTTCACTCAATAAAGTTTTTATTCTTTGTTTTCTTTGGAGAGATACGGTTTATGTCTTAAGTATTGGCATTTCTGCTTTTAAAGTCCTTTTTTCTTTTTGTTACTTTTTTTCATAAGGGATTTCAAATTGTTATTCTCAACATGACAAGTGAAGGAAAAGAATAGTTTTCATAAATACTTTTCATTAGCAAATGATTGCAAAGTGCTTTTCAACTATAAAGTGCTTTAATAATGTTGCGAAATAATATTCAATATAATTGAAGTGGGGCACAATTACCTAGTGCAATGGGAAACAAAATGGTGTTATGATTTACGATACCACCTCTTTCAATCTCCACCAACATTTTTCCTCTAAATGTCACATGCATGCTTTAAAACCATTTTTATAGATTTTAAATAACAAATTTCTACAATTATTCATTTTATATATATTTCATTGCTCATTTAGTAGGATCTCTCTATTCTGGGTCAATTTATGTATTTTAGAAATACACAAAATCTTATAAAAAATACATTTTTTAATACTTAAAAGACTTGTCTTACATTAGAATATATGAATATCAAATCACTCAATCTTATGATTTTATGACTAGATGTAAAATTACATCATTTAAATTTTGCAATTATTTTTGTTTTATAGCAAATATATTATTTCTATGTTTTCCTTATTAAATCTAAAGTCATTTAGATAAAAAATAATCTGTAATCTAAAGCAAAAACTGTGAAGTTACTTAGATAAGCAAATAATTCTCCAGGACACAATTTATAAATATCTTGAAAAAAATGAATAATTTCTTTAAAATTGTAGTTTTAAAAAGCATTTAAATAGGAAATAAAGTGAGTAATGACAGCTTTTTTATTTTTATTTCTATTTTTCATTTTTTTGAGTTGGAGTCTCACTCTGTTGCCCAGGCTGGAGTGCAGTGGCACGCTCCCGGCCACCGCAGGCTCAACCTGCTGGGCTCCGGCGAACCTTCAGCCTCAACCTTCCAAGTAGCTGGAACTACAGCTTTTTTAAAAGTTGAGGAGCGTTTAAAACAAAATTTGCTGAGTGAAGGGTAAAACATTTGAGTTCCCCAATTCTTCAATAAACATAATTCCTATTTTTATACAGAATTACTTTAATTACTTTAAAAATGATAAAAGTAAGCCAGGCTCCGGGTTCAGTCTATAATCCCGCGCCTTTGGGAGGCTGAGGTGAGTGGATTGCCTGAGCCCGCGGGTCCGAGACCAGCCTGGGCAGGCAAGACCTCATCTTTACAATAAATCAAAAAATTAGCTGGGTGTGGTAGCGCATGCCTGTAATTCCGCCTACTCGGAAGGCTGAGGCGGAAGGATCGCCGGAGCCCAGCAGGCCGAGGCTGCGGTGGCCGGAAGTGGCCACTGCACTTAAGTCTGGGCGACAGAGTGAGACTCCAACTCAAAAAAAAAAAAAAAAATGATAAAAGTAATAAAATCTGTGAAATTTATTGAAAATACTTGGAACAGGAAATGTAGCTCATTACTAAGTAATGTTACCAAGTAGGCTGCATTGTTAAATCTGATAACATCCCAAACTTGATTTACAGACTCATTTAATTAGAAGAAATTTTAGAGTCATCGTTGGGATCAATATCTCACCTGAAGGAAAACATTCTCTAGGTCTCTGAGAATCATTCCAAATATTTCTAAAGTTGAGAATGTCTGTTCTACTGTTGTGTGCTTGTTTATTGTGTTTAGTTTTATTTGTTTTCCCAGTTTAACTTGTATGTTTTATTAATTTTTAGAGCCAATTTTACCACCCTATAATGCTTGCTGAGTTATTTCTTATCCTACTTACTAAAAATATGTAGACTGAGTCAAACCTGTTTAGTCACATAAATGTTTTTTAAAATATAAGGCTACCAGACTTAGCACATACAATTACAATACATTCATTTAAATGTGAATTTTAGATCAACAACAAATAACTTATACAATAAGTATTTTTCATACATTTTTTTCATGTAATTTTGGTCACACACTACAAAATTACTTGCTGTTTCTCTAAAATTCAAATTTAACTTGAAATTCTGTATTTTATCTGGCAACCTTATTCAAAAACAGTTTTCTATTCTAACATTCTCCAAATTTCTTTAAGTTTACCCTAAAGATATGCATTTAAATTATTGGAAAATTGCAGTCTTGTTTGCTTTCATGACTCATAATAACCCTGGAATTTTTGCATTTCTGACTACAAAATTATCATAATATTCAAGCATATTCCATGCTGAGAAGAATGTTGGGGGCTATAACATTTCTGATAAATTTATCCTCATCAATATACTTTAACACTCAATACGCCTTTGTGTTTGCTCCTTTACATTTCTGCAAAAATGTCATACTGTTGACATACACTGTGCTTGTGTCAACTGAAATACGGAATATTACCTATTCCCTCAGATTTTCATCCCACCTTGCTATGCATATGCCATGGATTTTGAGTCTAAATGCATTTCTCTCCATTAGTTTTCTATCTTCAACTCAATCAAATAATTTTAACTGGTGATATTTTTCCATTACTGAAAGTGTTGTCTGCTTTTAGAAGCTTTCATAATGACTGCCTTTATGCAGAGCACAACCTTATTGCTTTTAAAATGTGGTTAATTTTACAAATGTCCACCTTTTCAAGTAGTTCTCAGAAAAATATTCATCTTGTAATATCCATGTTTTATTGATATGAATTAGTAAATCAAAGTGAAAATTTTCTTTTATTATTATTGCATTCCATTTACATTATTTCCTTAAAATTGTTATTTTTAATGAGGAGATTTTTAGAACCAAAGGTTCTATTTTCTGAAAATTATTTTACATAAGAATTTTCTACTTTGCAATGCATAATTATTGAAAATGCACTATTTTAATGGTGTTCGAAGATTTGATTCACAAACAAGCTAGTTTTTGCATACATAAGAAAATGTATACACCAGCCATAAACTATAGGTTTATAAATATGTTCATGCACAATCTACAATTGACATTCAGATAATCATTTACTGACATATTGATAAGAGTATGAAGAAGTGTCTACAAGATATATTTTGTTTTGTTTTGCTTTGATTTTTTTTTTTTTTGGACAACTTGTTCCTTAAAGTATAAAGGGTTAGTTCATGTTTTGGTGCTTTGTATACTTATAGTGTAGAATTATATACAACCTACAAAAAAGGTCTAATAAAGGCTTCCTAACATAATGTTAATCTCTGATTTGAGGTTAAAATTGCATTTTAATTTTCTTAAAACTGAATTTTTAATGTGTTTACTTGGCACATGGAAATCTAAAACAAGTATCAACTACATGTAAGTTTTCTAGCAACAGTCCTTTCAGGACTAAAACACAGAAGACTTTAAAAATATCTCTGTGAAAAATTTGTTAGGCAGAAACTTCAAAGCATAGACAGTTCTAATATAAACTTAAAATCAATGTTGGTAAACATGTTGAGGTTCTATAAATGTTAATACACTTTAAAAAAGATAAATAATTCTTGAGTATTCTTCCTGTGTAGAACAATACTAGGAGCAAGATGATAAAACGGTTTTGGAATTTACTCTCTGATATTTCAAATAATCTCACAAATCACCATATAAAAATACAAGAAAAATAATAAATGTTATGATTTTTAAACTTATATTTTATCTAAGAACTCCTAAATTTAATATTCATTTATTTGGACATTCACAATAATTATATTTAAAGCTGGTTTAATTGCTGTCCAATTTATAACTCAACCCCTTAATGCACAAAATGAAACTTAAAAATAGCATATCCCATTAATTATATGTCAATGTTGGCTTTGTGGTTTTTGAGTAAATCAACAATTTACCATTCTCAGTTACATAAAAATATCATCAGATAGAGTTAAATGAGAAGAGAAATAGAGTTATTCAACACTATTTCAATAAGGGAGAAACACTAAATTAAATGCCTCTGAAACAGAAGACAGTGGGTTGGAGTAGATTTCTTAAGTTAGTGGAAAAGTTCTGGAGGATACCGGGTATCTGTGTGATTAGGCAATCTATATGTGCAAATTGTAGCTTATCAAGTTAGACCCCTACTTCCCCAAAGAAACTGAGAGATGAAATACTATTTACTTCAAAGATTACATTTTAAAAAGATGGCTTCCAAGTCCTTGAGAAAGGCAATACTGGATTACAAACCTCATAAGAGGCTAAGGGAAAATTAACATCTCAAAAGGGCAAAGAAATAATTTGCAATTATAAGTTTTCTAAAGTAAATGCTTTAAGAAAAGGAAGGTCAGAGGCCAATCAGGAAAAAAACCTGTGTAAAGTTTAGTTAAAATGAAGGGATACTTAGACTATCTTGATCACATTAAAAGAAATGAAATTCGTAAAAATCCACTGAGTGACAAACCCTCAGTTGGCTTCCCACATCATAAGTATGTCTTTGTCTCTAGATAGAAGCCACGATAAATGAATTAAACATTCAAGAACTAACATTTTAGTTATTACTTTTTCATGGCAATTAGAAGATTTGTTTTATCAATATATCTTCGAAAGAAAATGTTATATATTTTATGGAGCTTATGATTTAGGTGTTTCTTATAGAACTACTATAATACCCTTGAAATATATAGACTCTGCATGTAATCTTATGCTCTAATATTGCCAAGGCATATTTTAGCTCTTTAGATATTAGATTTCCAACTCCCAGTAGTTTTTATTTTAGCTCTACCTAAAAGTCAATAAGAATCAACCACCAGAAAAAAGTTTTTAACATACTTTTAAAAATTTGATGAAGATGTCACATAGCTTTAGATCTTACTGTGTATAATTTTTCATAACATATTTCATTTGCGTATGGCTGAACTTTTCATGCAAGTGCATAGTAATAGCCAAAACTTAAATTTAGAGCTTAATACTGACATTATCTCCCCGAATAAATAGGCTTATCCACATTTTACAGATAAGAAAACTGAGACAGAGAGGTAAATTAACTTGCCCAAAATCCCACACTTTGCATTACTGCATGAGAGACTGAGGAAAATTAGTGCTTTTACTATGCAACCGCTTCATCTGTAGAAACTGAGGGTCACCATCAAAAAGGTATCACTATCTTTCCATAAAGAGTTTCTTTGCAATTGTTTCTGTTTTTACCTGGAATTCCTTTGGAAATACACCTCTATTTTCCACATTATGCAAATGGTTGTTCCTTTTCCATCGAAAATCAAACTTGCTTTCTAGACCATGTACCTATGTTGTTAGTCAAGTTTTTTTGGTTTTGCATCTATTGCATTTCCTGTTTTATTTCTACTTCAGTTTTTTCTCTCTCAATCTGTGTACTAGAAGCTGATCTCTAGATAAGATTTATTTTTAATTTTAATTTTTTGATTTTTTGATTTGAAGTGTCATTCTGTCACCCAGACTGGAGTGTAGTGGCACTCTCCTGGCCACTGCAGCC
>JAPVLO010002844.1:0-28771 GCA_027257055.1 Cephalopachus bancanus | reverse complement strand
ATGACAATATCTGCTTTTCCATTTTAAGCAAGTGCTTGGGAAGACAATAAGCAATATTTTAAGCAAATTAAATGTAATTTGCTTTTTACCATGTCTCATAAATGCCAAACAATGAAATGATTTAGTTTTCTAAGTTATTATATCCCAATTGATCTTCCAGGCAACAGACTTATTATTTGATTATGAAGATATGCACATTTATCAAAAGCTAGAACCATCTGTCTCAATTCTGTTTAATTTCATTATATATTCATCATTTAGACAGTCAGGTTATGACATAAGCCTCTATTGATGAGTAATTCTATACTTATTATCACTTAAAAATGTGCATATGCAGACATCAGTCAACTCCTACTAGTCTACTTTGAAATTAAAATTATTCTAGTGATAGTCTACTGATGAACCAGTCATTGCTGATATATACAAGATGAATTTTTGGCATTTCTTTGAAGAAAATTAAAACTACTCGTTTATTTCTTTCAACAAGTCATATATACATAGAATTCATAAATTTGTCTTGAATTGAGAGGTATATAAATTTAGACTCATGTACACATTTAAAATTCTTATTTGAAGTAAATAGTATTTAAATTAGGAGAGGATATTTAGTGTTTTTAAAGCAATTTTGATTAAAATATTTGTAAGTTTTATAAATTTTTACAGTTCTGAAAAACCTATCAATACTTATCATTATTGAATTTGAAATAGAAAACCAGATTAGATATTAAATGAAATTTATCTTTTTAGCTATACTGGGATTATATTTGGCAGAAATAAGTGTGAATATAGACAATTATTTACTGAAAATATTTTGCCTATTTTTGTGTATCTGGAATGAAAAATGAACATATTTGACATTTTAATGTAGGACTTAGAAAAATTATATATCTAATGTCATCTTATAAATAATACAAAAAGTTACTAAAAATAATCCATCAATATTATATATGCCACTTTCCTGTTCTTGTTATTGTGATCACAGGTAACATGAATGATGTGCTCACAAATTGCCTGAAGTGAAAATTGACTCACTCACTCCCTTTTCCCTCTCTCTCTCTCTCTCTCTCTCTCTCTCTTATATATATATATATGTGTGTGTGTGTGTGTGTGTATATATATAATCTCTATATATGTTCTATATAAAGAGATTATATATTATAAAATGTTAAAAAAGTTACTAGAAAAAATAATTACTAAGTAAAAGAAGAACATCATAAAGGTCTTTATCCTCATTGTCTTGATGATAAGTAAATTGAGAAGGAAAAAGAGAAGGTGATCTTCTGTCTCAGGGATGACAGAGGTGAAAGAGGAAGAGGAGGTGAAAAGGGAAGGCAGAAGAGGCAGGTGTACTTGGTGCATTATAATGTCTTTCTGACTTTTTGTGTTTTTATTTCTTTAAAGATGTTTCTATAAGGTATCAATTCTTTTTCCATTTGTTTTAATTTCAGTACCCATATTATAGAAAGGTCTGTGTCAAAAGAAAAAGTCCAAAGGAGGCTTGAATGATCACAACCCTTCTGGCAGATCATTTAATGCCTATTTCTCTACTGGCAATGCTTTTTCTATGTCTTATTTCTCATGGTCTGGCTATGGCTCAGAAGTACTCATCTCCATCAAGATAAATTCTGGTTCTTGCTTCTCTTCTTTACTAATAAATGTCCTTTCTGGTATTTTTTTCCAGAATAAAATAAAATAAGAAGTTATACATATGAATATATTATATATTTTAATATAATTATATAATATATTCTATATAAAGAGATAATTTTATATTATATATTAGAAGAATTGGCACACCTGCCTCTCCTGCTTTCCCTTTCTACCTTCTCTACCTCTTTCATCTCTGCCACCCCTGAGACCGAAGACCATCTCTCCTCTTCTCAGTTTACTTAACATCAAGACAATGAGGATAAAGATCTTTATGATGTTCCTCTCTTACTTAATAGTAAATGTTTTTCTTTCTTGTAATTTTCTTAACATTTTCTTTTCTCTCACTTACTTTATTGTAGAAATATAGTCTATAATACATATATAAAATGTGTTGATTGGCTGTTCATTTTATTGGTGAAGTTTCTGGTAAGTAGTTGGCTATTAGTGATTAAGTTTTGAGGGAGTCAAAAGTTGTATGAAAATTTTTACCACAAAGGATGTTGGCATTTCTAACCTGCACGTTGTTCAAAGGTCAACAGAAATTATTTTAAAAATCATCATTCTTTTCAAAAAAAATTTTTCAGCCAACAGTTAAACTTATGAGTAACTGGGACAAATCTTTCCAAAGGAAATATCTAAATGAAAATACTGTATTAAAAAACTGAACCATATAAACTGTAGTTTCAAATCCATAGTAATATTATAGTGCTCACCAGGACAACAAAAACAGAAAATAAGGAATTATCAAACTGAAGATTGATAATCAATTTGCAACCAAAACAGAATATAAGGAATTATCAAATTAAGGATTGATAGTCAATTAACATCAAACATTTGCACGCAGATGTAAATTCAAACACTATAAATACATTAAGGTGATGACAGCAATTCAAAACACTGCCTTCTTATGTCTTGGGGACTCACGAATCTTTGCGACCATCAAGATTGATGAAGTGAAAGATTTGTACTGTGGTTTTAAGTTGGTTCCTATAGGATAACAGAATAAAGAAATGTGTTTTCTGATACCAAAAGTTTTAGTATTTATAAGAACTACTAAAATGTTAGTATTCATAAAAACTACTTGGAAACTTGTAATAAATGCTGATCTTTTCCTTGTTCTTCAAAGAATTTAAACAAACATCCTGAAGCAGGTGACAAGTGGTTCATGTTTTGGAATTTGCTAAACTAGGCAGAGTAAAAGATCATCATATCTGTTTAAATGTATCTCCTCATAAAATTTTGACTCCTTCATCAGATTATATGCAAAATTATAAAGTTGACTATTCTGAAGATTCCTGGAACTGAGAGAGGCTTTTGAAGGTAGTAATGAGCATGTTGATATCAGAGTTTTATTTAACATTTATTCATTTACTTATTAACTGAGCAGACATTTAAAACATACTTTCTACTTTATATTTGTCTGAATCTTCCTGAGTCAATACATTAAAAAGATTAATTATTCTAACTCCCAAGCATATTAGGCTATCTGATGATTTTTAAAAATTTAGAAAGGAAAGAAAAACACAATTAAATGGAAATCTCTAGTCTTTCAATAAGTAATCTTTCCATAGAAAGCTTAATTCTCCAAAGCTCTCAGATTCTTTAGTTGTTCTTATCAATACAAGAAAATGGTATTGTATTCCATATTAATATTAACTATATTATAGACTTTGTGTGGGTAATTATGAGAAAGAAAGTTCAGAAATTGCTTAAGTCAAAGAAATAGTCAAATCATATTTCTTTGACTAGGAATATGATGAGGTATTTGATGTTTTTATTTGTGGCTACTATGAATGGAATTGTGCTCTTTATTTGTTTCTCTGCATGTTTGTTGTTGGTATATAAAAATGCAACTGTTTTTTGCACATTTACTTTGTACCCTGAGATTTTGCTAAAGCCCTTTATCAGTGCAAAGAGGTTTTTGACTGATTCTCTTGGATTTTCAAAGTATACGATCATCTCATTAGCAAACAGGGATAACTTAACTTCCTTGTTCCCTATTTGGATACCACTGTTTTCCTTCTCCTTTTTGATTGCTCTGGCTAGGACTTCCAACACTATATTGAAGAGGATGAGTGAGAGTGTGCAGTCTTGTCTTTTTCTGGTTTTCAAGAGAAATGCTACTAATTTCTATTCATTTAGCAATAGTTGGCTGTAGGTTTATCGAGGATGGCTCTTACTGTTTAGAGATTCTGGAAACAAAACTTCAATTTCTTAACCAATTCATCTTTGACAAAGCCTTCACCAACAACCACTGTGGAGAGGAGAACTTATTCAGTAAATGGTGCTGGGAAAACTGGCTGACTGCATGCAGATGATTTAGATAGGACCCCTGCCTCTCCTCAGTCACAAAAATCAACTCTAAATGAGACAGAGACCTAAACGTAAAACCTCAAACTATAAGAATCTTAGAAAACACAGAAGACACCCTTATGGAAATTGGAATAGTCAAAAAATTCCTGATCAAAACCTCAAATGCCATGCAATAAGAGATAAGATGGACAAGTGGGACCTCATAAAATTGAAAAGTTTTTGCAAAACAAAAGAAAACAACAAGAGAGCAGGGAGATAGTCTACAGAATGGAAAAAATCATGCCTACCAACCCTATATTTGATCAAGACCTAACATCCAGTATCTACAAGGAACTCAATCATGCTGAAAGAAAAACAAAAACAAATAGCCCTATTAAAAAGTGACAAAAGATATAAATAGACACTTCCCAAAGGAAGACATATGAGTAGCACACAGATACATAGGAAAATGCTCAGCCTCACTAATCATCAAAGAAATGCAAATTAAAATCACACTGAGATACCAACTAACTCCCATAAGAATGACCATCATAAATAACTCAAAAAACAATAGATGCTGGCTTGGATGTGAGAAAAGGGGAACACTTCTACACTGTTGCTGGAATTATACACTAGTACAGCCTCTGTGGAAAACAGTGTGTCAATTCCTAAAAGATCTAAAAATTGACCTTCTGTACTACCCAGCATTCTCTCTTCTGGGAATATACCTAGAAGAACTCAAATAATTCTATAAAAAAGATACCTGCACATGCATGTTTATTGCAGCATATTAATGTTAGCAAAACATGGAATCAACCATGCTGTTCATTGAAACTAAACTGGATTAGAAAAATGTGGTATATATATCCACAATGAAATAATATGCAACCATAAGGAAGGATTAAATTATAGATTTCACAGCAACTTTGATGGATTTAGTTTATAATACTGAGTGACCTGTAGCAGAAACAAAGAACTAAGTACCACATGTTCTCATTCATAAGAGGATCATAAGCATTTATCATAATATTCTAAGAAAGGTATTGGCAGCAGCAGAACTCTGTCAAGGTGGGGTGGGAGGGTACATAACATCAATAAGGGTACATGATCTCAAACCAGGGGAAGTGGGGACCAAAGGGAGATTAAAACTTTACCTGTATTATGACCACTTATGTACCTATTCCTGAATTGTATCCCACATCTTTAAAAATAAAAGAATAAAAACTAATAAAAAATAAAAGATAAAATAAAAGATCATGGCTCACTGTAGCCTTGACCTCCTGGACTTGAGCAATCTTCCAGCCTTATCTTCTCCATTAGCTGGGATACAGATGCATGCCACCTCACCTGGCAAATTTTATATAATTTTTTGGTAGAAATTTTTCCAATTTTTAAAATTATGAGTAGGCTGAAATAAAAAAAACATTTTATATGAAAAAATAAGACTCAATTATATATTATCTATTAACTTGTATCTAAAATATGAAAACTTTGAGACTAGTGACAGTGGCTCATGCCTATAATCACTGCACTTTGGGAGACCACAGAGAAAGAGTATTACTTGAATTCAGAAGTTCAAGACCAGTCTTGCAATATAGTGAAATCTCATCTCTCCAAAAAAAAAAAGAAAAAATCTGGGAATGGTGGTGCGTGCCTAAAGTCCTATTTACTACAGAGGCTGAGGCCGAAGGATTACCAGGACCCAGAAGGTTGAAGCTGTGATGAGTTATGATCATGCCACTGCATTTCACCTGGGATGAGAATGAGACTATGACTTAAAAACTAAACAAACAAATAAACAAATAAATAAAGACTGTATGGTCCAACATAAAGGGATGGATAAAGATATGCAATGCCAAATTTAACAAAATATTAGTACAGAAATTAGCAACAAATAAACCTAGAGTAGTTATATTAAATTTAGATAAAGCAGAATTCAAAACTAGAAAAATTATTTGGGATGAAGAGTGGTACTACAAGTCAGGCTCGGTGGCTCAGCCTGTAATCCTGCGCCTTTGTGAGTGGATTGCCTGAGCCCGCGGGTTCGAGACCCAACTGGGCAGTGAAACCTCATCTCTACAATAAATCAAAAAATCAGCCAGGCGTGGTAGCGCATGCCTGTAATTCCGGCTACTCGGAAGGCTGAGGCGGAAGGATCACCAGAGCCCAGCAGGTCGAGGCTGCGGTGGCTGGGAGCGGCCACTGCACTCCAATCTGGGTGACAGAGTGAGACTCCAACTCAAAAAAACCCCAAAAAACAGTGGTACTACAAGACAATAAATGAAACATTTATCCAAAAAGGCACGAAAATTCTAAATGGGTATACATGTAACAAGAGAATCAAAATATATGTCAGATTTGAGTACAATTAAAATAAAAAATACACAAGTCTATTATTGTACATTACGGAAGTCAAAAATCCCTTTTCCAGTGATTAAGAGATTAAACAGGCAAAAGATCAGTAATAATGCAATCTACTTGAAAAATATCATCATTGAACTTGATGCAATAAACACTTATAAAATATAGATAATTCTATCCAGCAAAAGAAGAATGCACATTTTTCTCAAGAATATGTGTGTGCATATAGATATATGTGTGTGTATGTGCATACATATACAAAAAGAAATACAATGCATGTTGTCAGACCAAAGTAGAATTAAACTAGAAATCAATAACAGATATATGTAGACATTAAACAAGAAATATGTAGACATTAAACAAGAAACTTAAAATTACAAATACATCAGAAATCTCAAGATAAATTTTAAATTATTTTGAATAATTGAAAATTAAAAACTATCAAATTTGTAGAATGAAGCAAGACAGTGCCTAGAAAAATATTGTAGAATTAAATGCTAGAAATCAAAATAAATATATAAAAAGATCACCTTAGGAAACCAGAGAAAGGAGAGTTTAATTAAACATAAACTGAACAAAAGGAAAAAAAAATCATAACAAAAAATTAAAGAAATTGGAAACAGGAAAATAAGAAAGTTGGCAAAACCAAAAGTTATTATTTGAAAAGTTCAATAATTTTATATACATCTAATTAAGCTAGCCAGTTAAAGTGAGAAGACAAAAATAAATATCAGCAAACAAAAGAGGAGCTATTACTACTAATCCCATAAAGTCAAATAAAGAATAAAAAATACTGTGAACAACACTATATACACAATTTGATAACATAGTTGAAATAGTCTCATATCTTGAAGAAAAGAGCCAAAACATTTAATAGAAGTAGAAATAAGTTATCTGATCAGATCGATATCAAATAGAATTGAATAATTAATCATTTATTTAAAAAGAGTGCAAGCAGTACAGATAATTTAATTGGTGAATTCTACCATCTATTGAAGAAATAATATTTACCCTACACAATCTCTTTCAGAAAATAGAAGCAGAGGAAATATTTTATAACTCATTCTGTGATATCAGTATTATCCTCATTTTAATATCATATTAAGTTATTAGAAGAAAGAAAACTACAGAACAAATCTTTTATTATAATAATGAAAGACAGTTAGAAAAAGTTACCAACCCAAATTGTAATGGCGTAAAAAGTCTATAACAGCCTGTAATAGCTTGCTTGACATAAGTAACTCCATTTTGTAACAAATTCTCCATCTTAACTAGAGATAATTCATAATTCCCCTGTGTAATCTTCCCATAATCACTAGTTGTAACCTTCCCATAATCACAAGCCCACATTCTTGTTCCCCTCAGTGCTTGGAAACTCCCTAATTGCAAATTCTGTAGCTATCTGTACCCTTGTGCAACCAAATGTTCTGCCAAATATGTAATCATAACTGTATAGCTTTTGGGGTTTTTGCCTTTATAAACTCCTTGCTCATTCTGTTCAGGGTTGAGAGTTCTTTATGACACTAGCCTGATCTTGACCACTGGCTAATAAAGGACTCAAATTGGACTCTCTGAGTGTTGACTTCTTTCTCACACTTCAGCTATAACAAAATCAGTAATGTATAAAAGGAAATCTAAACTATGAATGAGCATAATTTATTCCAGGTATACAAGGCTAGTTCAACGTTCAAAACTCAACCATATTACATTAACAGTTTAAAGTAGAAAAATCATATGATCATATCAACTGATGTAGAAAATCATTGGACAAAATTCAACACTTCTTCATAACACAAACTATCAGCAAACTAAGAATAAATTAAAATGTTCTTAACTTGATAAAGAACATTTACAAAAACCTATAGCTAGCTATACTTAATTAAAAAAACTAAAGACTTTTTCTCTGATCAGGTAAAATGCTGACTTAAAACTCCAACTCAGCCAGGCTCGGTGGCTCAGTCTGTAATCCCGCACCTTGGGAGGCTGAGGTGAGTGAATTGCCTGAACCCGCGGTTCGAGACCCGCCTGGGCAACTTGGTGAGACCTCATCTCTACAATAAATAAAAACAAATTAGCTGGGCATGGTAGTTCACGCCTGTAATTCCAGCTACTCGGAAGGCTGAGGCGGAAGGATCGCCGGAGCGCAGCAGGTGGAGACTGCGGTGGCTGGAAGCGGCCACTGCACTCCAGTGTGGGCGACAGAGTGAGACTCCAAGTCAAAAAACAAAAAAAAACACACAAAAAAAACTCCAACTCAACATCTTTCTGGACATCCTGATTAGAACAATAATACAAGAAAAGAAAAAAAAAGAAAACTTGTGTGGAGAGGAAAAAAATAATTTTTTTTTATTGTATGCAGTTGTCATTATTGTATATTTAGAAAATCAAAACAGCCAAGTATAAAACTAAAATTATGAGAGAAATATAGTTAGTTAACAGAGTACAAGTCAGTATTAAAAATCCATTGTTTTATTATCTATCAGCAATTTAAAATTGAAATTTAAAAGTAAACAGTACCATTTACATTAAGACTAAAAAATCAAACATGTAGATGTAAGTCTAACAAAACATATAGAGAATATATGTGAAGAAAACTACAAATTATCATAAAATAAATCAAAGAAGATAAAAATAAATTGAAAAATATTCTATGTTCATAGGATAGAGAGATACAATATTACTAAGATGTCAATTATATCCAAGATGTTCAGCAAATTCAATGCAATCCCAATAAAAATCCCAGCAAGCTATTTTCTAGTTACACATAAATTGATTTTAAAGATTATACAGAAGATTGTTTTAGAAAAAAAAACAGCATAATATGAAAAAAACATATAGTTGGAGAACCTAAAGTATTTCATTTTAAGCCTTACTATGAAGCTACAGTTATAAAAACATCATTGTATTGGTGAAAGAACAGGCACATGAATTAACAGAGCAACATAGAGAGGTCAGGAATAAATCCACACAAAGCCTACTGTTTTGTGAAAATAAAGCAAAGCGTAATTGAAAATGAACAATTATGCAAAGTAATTCAATTGAGAAGAGAAAGACAATTCAATGAATGGTGCTGGAGATTTTTGATATCCATATGCAAACAAAAACCAAAGCATAAGCAAAAACAGCCTTAGACACAAAATATACTCCATGCAAAAAAGTAATTCAAAATGGCTCATAGACCTAAATGTAAGATGTTAAATTATAAAGTTTCTAGATAAAACATATGAGAAAATTTAGTAGACCTTTTTCTTTTGCTGTGAGTTTTTAGATACAACATCAAAAGCATGATTAATAAATAAAAATGTGATAATGTAAACTTTGTTAAAATAAAAAAACTGCTTTACAAAAAAATTGCCAGAACTATATTTTGCTAAGACAAGAAAAGCTAGAAGAGACTAAGAGAAAATATTTACAAAACACTTATTTGATAAATAACTTAAATTCTAATGTATAATGAACACTTAAAATTTAACAATAATAAAACAAAAAAAACATAATTTAGAAATAAGCAAAATATTGGAGCAAATGCCTTAGAAAAGAAGATGTAAAGATGGAACTAAATATATGAAATGGTGCTAAACATAACCTGTCATTAGGAAATGAAAAATTAAAATATCAATGTGATTCTACTACACACACAGTAGAATGACTAAAATTAGACCAATATGGCAATATCAATTTTCAATCCAGGATACTAATCATTAGGAACTATGATGTTCAAGGGTTCCCCTTTTTAATATATATATGTATAGATGATTTTTTATATTTTATTTAAAAAATGTGGGGTACATTTCGGGATTACATATACAAGTGGTCATTGTACAGGTAAAGTTTGGGCCTCCTTTTGGTCCCCACTTTTACTTGTTTGAGATCAGGTATGCTTATTGATGTTATGTTCCTTATCCCCACCCTGGCAGTACCCTGCTACTACCAATCTCTATCTTATAGTATTACAGTAAATGTTCAGGTCCACTTATAAGTGAGAACATATGGTATTCAGTTATGTCTTTTCATGATAGATCACTGAGTATGATGCACTCTAGATCCATCCAAGTTACTGCGAAGTTGTATGTTTGTCTTTCTGTATGGCTACATAATATTCCACTGTGTATATGTACCACATTTTTTTAGCCAGTCCAGTTTCAATGGGCAGTATGGTCAGTTCCATGTTTTTGCTATTGTGAATAGAGCTGCAACAAACATGCATGTGCAGGTACCTTTTTGGTAGAATGACTTGAGTTCCTCCAGGTATATTCCCAATAGAGGAATTGCTGGGTCATATGGAAAGTCAATTTGTAGTTCTTTCAGAAATCATCACACTGTCTTTCAAAGAGGTTACACTAGTTTGCATTGCCACCAGCAGTGTAGAAACATTTCTTTTTCTCTGCATTCTCACCAGCATCTTTTGTTGTTAGTTTTGTTAACGATGGCCATTCTTACTGGGGTTATGTGGTATCTCAATGTGGTTTTGATATGCATTTCTCTGATGATTAATGAGACTGAGAAACTTTTCATGTGTCTGTTGGCTGCCCATATACCTTCTTTTGAGAAGTGTCTACTCAATCTTTTGCCTACTTTTTAATGGGGCTGTTTTGTTGTTGTTGTTTTGTTTCCTTTCAGCATGTTTGAGTTCTTTGTAGATCCTAGATGTTAGGCCTTTGTCAAATATACAGTTAGAAAATATTTTTTACTATTCTGTAGACTGTCTCCCCACTCTACTCTCTTGATGGTTTCTTTTACTTTGCAGAAACTTTCGGTTTGATGAGATCCCACTTGTCTGTTACCTCTTATGGCACGGGCACTTGGAGTTTTGATCAGGAATTCATTGTCAATTCCAATTTCCATAAGGGTGTCTCCTGCATTTTCTAAGGTTCTTATAGTTTGAGATTTTATGTTTAGATCTTTTAGAGTTGATTTTTGCTTATGGTGACAGGTAAGAGTCCTGTTTCAATCCTCTGCATGTGGTCATCCAGTTTCCCCAGCGCCATTTACAAATAGGTTCTTCTCTCTCCAGTGGTTGTTGGTGGAGGCTGTTAAAGAAGAGTTGGTAGCCGGGCTCGGTGGCTCAGCCTGTAATCCCACGCCTTTGGGATGCTGAAGTGAGTGGATTCCCTGAGCCCGTAGGTTCGAGACCCACCTAGGCAGGCGAGACCTCATCTCTACAATAAATAAAAAAATTAGCTGGGCATGGTAGCCTGCGCCTGTAGTTCCAGCTACTTGGAAGGCTGAGGCTGAAGGATTGTCAGAGCCCAGCAGGTCGAGGCTGCTGTGGCCAGGAGAGGCCACTGCACTCCAGTCTGGGCAACAGTGAGACTCCAACTCAAAAAAAAAAAGAAGAGTTTTGCTTCCAGAATCTATATCCTGTTCCATTGGTCCATAGGCCTGTTTTTGTACCAGTACAAGGCCATTTTGATTATTGTAGCCTCATGATAAAGTTTAAAGTCTAGAAGTGTAATATCTCCTGTTTCTTCTTCTTTTTTTTTTTTTTTTTTTGAGGTGGAGTCTCACTCTGTCACCCAGACTGGAGTGCAGTGGCCGCTCCGGCCACCACAGCCTTGACCTTCTGGGCTCCGCGATCCTTCCACCTCAGCCTTCTGATTAGCCAGAATTACAGGTGCGCACTACCACCCCTGGCTCATTTTTGATTTATTGTAGAGATGAGGTCTCGCCAAGTTGCCCAGGCGGGTCTCGAACCCGCAGTCTCAGGCAATCCACTCACCTCGGCCTCCCAAAGTGCTGGGATTACAGGCTGAGCCACTGAGCCCGGCCTCCTGTTTCTTCTTTAGCTAAGGATTGTTTTGGATATTCATGGACATTTAAGTTTCCATATGAAATTCTGTATTGTCTTTTCCAGGTCTTAGAAGAATGACATTGGTAATTTAATGGATATTGTGTTGAATTTGTAGATAGCCTTGGGTATGATGAATATCTTAACAATACTAATTCTTTCTATCCAAGAACATGGAATATTTTTCTATTTGTTTGTGTCTTCTTGGATTTCTTTGAGCAATGTTTTATGACTTTGATGGTAAAGGTCTTTCACGTCTTTGGTTAGAAAGATGCTGAGGTATTTCTTTGTTTTTTGTGGCTATTGTGAAATGGATTGTCCCCCCACTTTTTCCTCTCTGTCTATTATTAGTGTATAAGAATGCAGCTGTCTTTTACACATCTATTTTGTACCCCAAGACTTTGCCAAAGTCCTTTATCGGTAAAAGCAGGTTTTTGACAGATTTTCTTGGATTTTTGAGGTATAGAATCATATTGTCAGCAAAGAGAGATAACAACTTTCTTTTTTTCCTTTTTGGTTACCCCTGATTTCCTTCTATTGTCAAACTCCTCTAGCTAGCGTTAACAATACAATGTTGAAGAGTTTCCTTTTATCCATATTCTTCCCAATGTGCATTTTTCTTTATATCTTTAAATAAAAGCCATTCTTGCAGGTGTAAGACACCTCATTGTGGTCTTAATTTGCATTTTCCCAGTAATTACTGATGCTGAAGTTTTTCCCCATAAACCTGTTGACCATTTTTATGTCTTTTTTTAAAGAAATTTATGTCCAGTTTTTTTTCTTATTTATTAAATTATTTGTTTCCATGTTATCACATTGTTTGAGTTTCTTCTACATTTTGAATATGAATGTTTTAGCAGATCTATTATCTTCTAGCAAGGTCTCTGTCAAAAATACTCACTTTATGAGATTAGAAGTCTTTTTTCCTGAGAAGTGGTTCATTTTTTTCTCTTTTTGATGCCTAGGCAAAATTTATATTTATAAACTTCTATATATACAGATATTTCCAACTGTTTTGGATACAAAAGCATTTAAGAGAACCATTGTGTATATTATGTACACATATATACATATACAAACATATGTTCACATATACGTGTGTGTGTATGGGGATGATGCTCAATCAAAATCTTGACGGAAAATTTTTGTTTACATAGCCTCCTGAGGCCGTCAAAAGTCTGCAAAACTATGCATTCTCTCAAAAAAAAAAAAAAAAGGCATTTCTAGAAAACACAAGCTCACATCTTCAACTCACTTCTGTAAGTTTTCCTAGGGTTTAATTTATCTGGATCCTGGCCCTTTAATTTCTTGTGATATATATGTCTCTCGTATATTTTCAAGCAGATTTTTAAACAATAATCTGTGTGTGTGTGTGTGTGTGTGTGTGTGTGTGTGTGTGTGTGTGTATAATTTCCTCTCAAGAAATTGTCAAACCAAAACATTTACCCACCACTATAATAAGCGGATATTCAAGATACATTTTTTGAAGATGAAACTATATTTCATTGAGTTATTAATGATAATTTAGTTTTAAAATATATTTCCTGGTAACTAAACAATTCTATTTTATAACATCTTTCAAGTTCTATATTTTGCTAATTAACACTAAATACAATAATAACAAATATGACTTGGACATAGCTAACAATTGTATTTCTGGACCTCAGAGTTCCTTGGTTTTAATTATTTGCTCTACCCACTTCATCATAATTTTCCTAGAATAAGAACTGCTTAGACTAAATAAAATGCTTCCATCTGCTTTCTCATTTTTTTTCTTCTTCTAGAGTGATGTGTTGAATGATAACAATTAGAAGAAAAGATAGAGTAAATTTATTATAGTCTTAATTTTACCACTATTATCAGTTTAACAGTGACTTCTGTACTTGTGCATATAATGTCCTTTAGTATATAAAACAGTGAGTATAGCCAGATAAGATAATAGGTGGCTTATTATCTTCCTCATTTAGGCTTTCACCCAGTTCCCTGCTATACTGTAATATATTTTTAAAAATCTACAATCTGAATAAGAAGCTAACTTAAAATTTGATACTCGCCTTCTTTATGACAACTACAGTTACTGAATAACTACATATATTCAGTAATTAATTATGAATGTTATATTTATTGAATCTAAGATGTTGTTAAAATTTCAGATTATTTTGGTTCATTGCCAGCATATACAAATAGAAATGATTTGTGTATATTGAGTGTGGATACTCCAACAGTGCTAAACCTATCTACTAGTCCTAGATGCTAATTTGTAGATTCCTTGCTTTTTTTTGTGTTCTACATAAAAAATCATACTATTTTTCAACTCATAAAAGATATCTCTTTTTCCAGTCTGTATTTTTGTGACCATATTATTTATCTTTGTTTTGTTTCTAATATTAGAGAATAAAATATTTATTCTTTTCCTGTTAGGCATGATGTCAGTTGTAGATATTCCTAGTTATTTGGATTTTTTTTATTACTGACTTTAGCCAAATATTTTAATGCATCCAACTAAGATTATCTTTTGATTTTCTGTTCTTTAGTCTGTTGATGTCATAATTTATATTCACTGATTTGTAAGAGTTGAACCAGCTTTGCATTGCTTAGGTAAACCTTACTAAGTCATTATCTATTATAACTTCTGTATATTGGTGTAATTAATAACACTGCATGCACATCTGTGCCCAGACAACAGACAGGATCAATAGTGTATTTTAGTGTTGATGAATTCTCTTAACAACCCTTTCATGTAGAGACTGGCTTAGTATTGCAATTCATATGAAATATTTAGGGAAGAGTTAAAATGAACTGTGTAACAATTGCCTAAATAGCAGTAGCTTTTGTAAATTATAAAATCTAATAAATAAACATTTGAATAAATAAAAATATATTGATATTTATATTTATGTAAATGATAAGTACAATATAATGAGTTATGTGCAAAAGAAGAGACTTGTTACTTGTTTTTTTTTTAACTTATTTCACAAAGACACATTGTGTATAGAGGCATAGATACCGTTTTGGATACAAAAGCATACAAGAGAAATATTGTGTATATATAGGGATGAGGTTGGGATAGAAAGATATTGATTATAAAATATGTATTTTCACCTTTGAATAAAAGTCTTATTCATTTAAAATAAATAATCTTAAGGAATATCTATAGAAGATATCTTGTGGATAATTGATTTTAGAATAGATGCCAAATTTAAGACCGAAGTAAAAATGCAAGTTAATTATATTTTATTAAAAAAATGATAGAAAAAATTATACTTGTTAGCAACATAACTTTAACTAAATAAATGCCCCAATAAAAATAAAACAAATCAAATCCTATTCTGTAATTAAACAAAAATTAATCAAGTGAAGATATAATTACGTTAAATTAAAAAAAATAAAACCATCTTCAAAATATGCTTTCCTCATTTTATAAGTTATAATAAGTTTGAATAATATATTTTTGCAAGAAAGTCAATAATTTCATATTTTAGAGTATTCATTAAAAATGTATTGGATTTTGGATATATCTTTAAACACATCATTTACATTTTGTCTAAAAATAAAATATAATAAAAGGAATATATTACAGAACTAGAACTTACATTGTTTAAATACTTTTATATCACAAACGAACGATTTGAGGAAAATTATAATGTAACTCATTTTTTTGTCCATGTGAGAATTGTTTATGTACAATTTTCTCCATGTGATTTAAAAAATGACGGACAACATCCAGTTATCTTAATAATTCTGTTTATCTCTAAAATGAACTCTCAGCAGCAGAAGAATTAAATAAATACTTTTGTGGTTAACGCAATTTCTGACTAATTTCGTTTGTCATAGTATTTCATGAATGGTAAAAACACACTCTTTTTAGAATTTATTTTGCAAGTTTCTAATTTTATATTAAATTTCCCACCTTAAAAAATGTATGTATATTTTCATAAATAAAAAGGAAGAATGAAGGAAATCCCACTTCCATGTCTTCTGTGGTCCTTAAATTGCCCTTTGTTATGCTTTCTACATATTTCCTTCTTAAATTTAACTAAAGTAGATACTGTGGGGTATAAATTATTTTTGGTAATGTACCTTTTGCTTACTGACACTTTCTAGTAAATATTTGGTGATCACATTTTTGTTTTGGACTTTTGCAGGGCAGTCTCATGTTTCCTTAAGAAGTAGAACTTTCCCAGAAATGTAGTCATTTCCTACAGTATTATTTTGCTTCCAATTAGTTCAGTTTTTTTCTATTAATCATTCTTATATCTATCTTATTCCTTTTCATACTGTCTGTGCCTACCTCAAGCAAATTCCAGAGAAATGGTCTGTTTTATTTATACACTTGTGTAGTGGACTCATGTTGACCCCAGTCCTGACCATGAACATTTTTTGAGCAATGAGGCAATAAAAGGAGATTGTAGAGGTCTGATAAGTGCTTGCATATGGGGGCTCAGTTCATAGAATGTTGCCTCTTGGAAGTAGATGTGATGCTGAAAAAATCTCAATGTAGATTTCTTAGTGATGAGAGGCCATATGGATTAAAATGCTGAAAAAAATAAAATAAACGAATAAACTCCCAGTATATCCCATCTTCAGCCAGCCATATGCAACTTCATGAGTGACTTTTCTTACCCTGAAGCAAAATAACAGCACAGATGATCCCAGGAAACTCACAGAATTTTGAGTAATAATCAATAATTACTCTTGTATGCCACTAAATTTTATGTTAAGAGAAATGTCATACCTCTTTCCTTTCACATATCAAAGACCACTAAGCTTAAGGTCATCAGAAAGAATATGGTGGCGGCCCGGCGCTCCCGCCTCCCGCGGCCCCGGCGCTCCCGCCTCCCGCGGCCCCGGCGCTCCCGCCTCCCGCGGCCCCGGCGCTCCCGCCTCCCGCGGCCCCGGCGCTCCCGCCTCCCGCGGCCCCGGCGCTCCCGGCGCCCCGGCGCTCCCGGCGCCCCGGCGCTCGGCCCGCCCAGCTCATCACAACCCGGCCTGAGAGGAGATCCACACAAATCGGCTTAAAAGAAGATCTGCAGGAATTTCTGCAAAAATCTCCTGTGTCTGAGATTGTGCTGCTGGCTCGCGTGGGGCTTCTGTTGCCTGCTCGGAGGCAGGCAGCCATCTTGTTCCTGTCCGCCCCACCCCCTCTAGGGCGAGCAGATGAGATAGCACCACCTGCTGGCGACTCAAGGTAACAACACCGAAACGGGAGAAATAAGCTTGATTAAGACATAGACCAAACTGCTAAGGAAAGCTGACCTGAGCTGTCCTTCACAACATATCAGGGGCAATTGACTCTAACTGCAAATTAATTCACCGGCTTGAAAAGAAAACTACAAATCAGACCTGAAAGGACATTGGACTTAAACGAAAGGTCTCAGAGTGTGCTTCATTGATTCTATTAGTTTAATGACTTAATTCTATTCTACAGTATTGTTCCCCTTTTTTCTCTTTTCCTTTTCCTTTTCTTCTCTTTTCTTCTGTCTGTAAACCATGTCTTTGTATAGAGGAACAACACACCAATAAGGTGGTTGGATAGCCGGTATGCTAGCATCACAATATGTTTTATTTGTGGTTGTATGAGAGTTGGTTCGACTGTAGCTGTGGTCCATCGTTTTTAGCTGTTTCAGTATAGACCTCTCTCTCTATTTGTTGGCACACTCGTTAGTTTCCTCCCTTACTTCTCTATCTCTCCACTCCCCTCTTCAACCCACTATCTGCTCCATTCTCTCCCCCTGCTAACCACATTTTATTACAGGGAGTAAACCTACACCCCCATTGCACGGACAGACTCCAGGGCAGTGGGAAGTGGGTTCCACATTATCCACACGCCTGTCAGCGAACAGCAGGACCTGCAGACAGATTTTGAATCACAGCTCTCCCCTTAAATACATCTCAAAACTGCAAAAAGGACCACCTCCAACCTACAGTGCAACTTCAAAATTGAACAAAGTAAGACGACATACATAAAGAATGGGAGATTGAATGAACAGAAGTAAAACCAGTCCCTTTACCCCTGAAAAACAAAATTAAAGAAGACGGTGACATGGAGGGAAGGAAGAAGTAGGGAAGTGGAAAAACCGCACAAATGAAGAAAAACCAAAAGAAGAATATAGGGCTTACACAGACCCCTGGGAGATCAGACAATGAGAAAACAGACTCTGGAACACAGACAATGAAGACTCCCCAGAATGACTGGCTACATGCAACAAACCAGACATCAAAACATTAATGGAGAGAATTAAAAAAATTGAGGAGAGACAAGAGGAAAATGGGAAAGGGAGCTGTTGTCAGAAATGACAGCAGTAAAGAATACTGTGATGGAAATGAACAACAGACTAATAAGCATGGAAAGCAGAATCAGCCAAGCAGAAGAAAGAATCTCAGAGCTCGAAGACCAAAACACAGAACTAACCCAAACTGTCAAAAGCATAGAAAAGAAGCTCAAAAAGACAGAAAAAAACCTGCAAGAGATGAACGATCACTTCAAGAGACCAAACCTGAGAATAATTGGGCTTCCTGAGGCAGAAAGAGAAACAGAAGCCACACTGGAACAAAATTCCATGAAATCATTCAAGAAAACTTCCCTCATCTCAGTAAAGATAAAAAAAATTCAAACACAAGAGATTCAGAGCCCCCCTGCAAGACAACAAACGAGAAGACCAACTCCCAGACACATAATAATTCGCCTAAACAAAGTAGCTATGAAAGGAAAAATCCTAAAGGCAGCAAGAGAAAAAGGCCAGACTACCTACCAGGGAAAACCAATCCGAATAGCAGCAGATTTATCCACAGAAACCCTTCAGGCCAGGAGAGCCTGGAGCCCTATCTTCAAAGTACTAAAAGAGAAACAATTTCAACCAAGAATAACCTACCCAGCTAAACGAAGCTTCATTAGTGAGGGAGAATTAAAATCTTTTCCAGACATCCAATCCCTAAGAACCTACGCTGCCACCAGACCACCGCTACAAGAAACACTCAAGAAAGTACTGAACACAGAAGAAAAAGAAAAAAGAACATCCGCATTCTTCACAAGAGTACAGGCAAAAGATTAAAAAACACACCTGAACCAACCCCAAAACCCAAAGAAAGACAACAAATAAACAGTAACAACTCTGAAAGAACCTCATGACAGGGATCAACTCTTGCATTTCAATTATTAGCCTAAACGTGAACGGACTAAATGCACCACTGAAAAGACATAGATTGGCAAAATGGATAAAATATCATCAGGCAACAATCTATTGCCTTCAAGAGACTCACCTCACTAGAAAGGACACCCACAGACTCAAGGTAAGAGGATGGGAAACAGTCTTTCAGGCGAAGGGAATACAAAGAAAGGAGGAGTAGCCATCTTAATTTCAGACAAAATATCCTTCAAACTATTAAAAATCAAAAAAGATACAGAAGGTCACTACATAATGATAAAAGGTTCAATCCATCAACAAGAAATATCTATCCTAAACATATATGCCCCAACATAGGTGCACCAACCTTCTTAAAGCAACTTCTTGGAAAACTAAAGAAAGATATTGACTCTACCACTATCATAACTGGGGACTTTAATACCCCACTCACAACCTAGACAGATCAACAGGACAAAAAATCAGCAAGGAGATCCGGAACCTCAATGTGACCTTGGACCAAATGGACTTAATTGATACTTACAGAACACTCCATCCAAAGACCACAGAATACACATTTTACTCATCACCACATGGAACATATTCCAAGATCGACCACATACTCGGCCATAAATCAAGTATAAGCAAATTTAAAAGGACCGAAATTCTACCAAACACCTTCTCGGACCACAGTGGAATAAAAATAAATATTGACACCAACAAAGTCCCCCCAAAACCCACAAAGACATGGACACTAAACAGCATGATGCTAAACAACCCCTGGATCAATGACGAAATCAAAACAGGGATAAAAAGATACCTGGAAACAAATGAAAATGAAGAAACATCTTACCAAAATCTCTGGGATGCCCTGAAAGCTGTAGTAAGAGGGGAATTTATATCCCTACAAACACACATGAAGAAAATGGAAGGAACAGAAATTCACAATCTAACAAGCCACCTAAAGAAGCTGGAAAAGCAAGACCAAAAAAACCCTAATTTCAGCAGAAGAACCCAGATCACCAAAATAAAAGCCCAAATCCAGGACATAGAAGACAAAAAGATAATTGAAAAAATCAATGAAACAAAAAGCTGGTTCTTCGAAAGAATAAACAAGATCGATGGTCCCCTAGCTAGACTGACCAAGAAAAAACGAGAAAAAAAACAAATAAGCATAATCAGAAACACAAAAGATGAAGTCACATCTGACCCTGAAGAAATACAAAAGATCATTAGAGACTACTATGTACACTTGTATGGAAACAAACTTGAAAACCACAAGGAAATGGAGGACTTTTGACATCACACAATCTACCTAGGTTGGAACAAGAAGAAATTGAGTCCCTAAATAGACCAATTACAATCAAGGAAATCGACTACGTAATAAGAAAACTTCCTACAAAAAAAAGCCCTGGTCCAGATGGCTTTCCAGCAGAATTCTACAAGACATTCAAGGAGGAGCTGATACCAATCCTACTGAAGGTATTCCAGGCGATAGAAAAAGATGGAACTCTCCCCAAATCATTTTATGAAGCCAGCATCACACTGATACCCAAGCCAGGTAAAGATCCAACAAAGAAAGAGAACTACAGGCCAATATCTTTGATGAACATAGATGCTAAAATTCTTAACAAAATCCTAGCAAACAGGATTCAACAATACATCTCAAAAATCATTCACCATGACCAAGTAGGCTTCATTCCTGGCATGCAAGGCTGGTTCAACATTCGTAAAACCATAAATGTAATTAAATACATCAACAGATGTCAAAACAAAAACCCCATGATCATATCATTAGATGCAGAAAAAGCTTTTGATAAAATCCAGCACCCTTCTTGATAAAAACCCCTTTAACATCTAGGCATACGGGGAACATACCTCAAAATAATAAAAGCCCTCTACGAGAAACCTACAGCCTGCATACTCCCAAATGGACAAAAATTGGAACCAATTCCCCTGAAAACTGGAACTAGACAAGGATGCCCACTCTCTCCCTCCTGTTCAACATAGTATTGGAAGTCCTGGCTAGAGCAATCAGAGAAGACGAGGCAATCAGAGGTATTCAAATAGGAAAGAGGAAGTCAATTATCTCTCTATGCAGATGATATGATGGTGTACCTTGAAAACCCAAGAGAGTCTGTTAAAGGCCTCCTTACATTGATAAAGCCTTTGGCAAAGTCTCAGGATACAAAATAAATGTACAAAAGACAATCGCATTTTCTACACCAATAATAAACAAACAGAAACCCAAATAAAAAACACAAATTTCCCTTCACAATAGCCACAAAAAAATGAAATACCTTGGCATCTTCCTAACCCGAGACGTGAAAGACCTTTACAATGCAAATTACAAAACACTGCTCAAAGAAATCAAAGCTGACATGAACAAGTGGAAAAATATCCCATGCTCATGGATCGGAAGAATCAACATTGTGAAGATGTCCCTCTTACCTAAGGCAATCTACAAATTCAATGCAATACCCATTAAATTACCAATAACATTCTTCTCTGACCTAGAAAAAACAACACAGGAATTCATATGGAAACACAAACGTCCAAGAATAGCCAGAACAATCCTCAGCAAAAAAAACAAAGCAGGTGGTATCACAATACCAGACTTCAAACTTTACTATAAAGCTACAATCATCAAAACAGCTTGGTATTGGTACAAGAACAGGCATATAGATCAATGGAACAGAATTGAGATTCCAGAAGCAAAACCTCAATTCCTCAACCAACTCATCTTCGACAAAGCCCCCACCACCTACCAATGGGGTGAGGAGAACCTATTCAGTAAATGGTGCTGGGAAAACTGGTTGACCACATGTAGAAGATTGAAACAGGACCCCTATCTATCCCCATGCACAAAGGTTAACTCCAAATGGATCAGAGACCTAAATGTAAAACCTCAAACCATAAGAACATTAGAAAAGGAAGGAAATACTCTCATGGAAATTGGAACGGGCATCCAAATTCCCGTACAAAAACCCCAAACCCACAGGACTTAAGAGAGAAGATAGACAAATGGGACCTTATTAAACTGACAAGCTTCTGCAAAGCCAAAGAAACCATCAAGAGAGTAGGGAGACAGCCTACAGACTGGGAAAAAGTATTTGCCAACTCTAGGTCTGACAAAGGCTTAACATCCTGGATCTACAAGGAACTGAAACGTACTGAAAAGAAGAAAACAAACAACCCCATTATAAAAAGGGCAAAAGATATGAACAGACACTTCACAAAAGAAGACATTCGAGCAGCCAACAAACACATGAAGAAATGCTCAACCTCACTAATCATCAGGGAGATGCAAATCAAAACCCCACTGAGATATCACCTAACTCCAGTCAGAATGGCAATTATCAACAACTCAAAAAATAACAGCTGCTGGAGAGGCTGTGGTGAAAAGGGAACACTTCTACACTGTTGGTGGGAGTGTAAGCTAGTGCAACCTCTGTGGAAAGCAGTGTGGCGATTCCTGAAAGCTCTAAATATTGACCTTCCTTATGACTCTGCAATCCCCCTACTGGGAATATACCCTGAAGAACACAAAAACACTCTATAAAAAAAATACCTGTACACGTATGTTTATCGCAGCGTTATTCACAATAGCAAGAACCTGGAAACAACCATGCTGCCCATCAAAAGAGGACTGGATTAAAAAAATGTGGTACATATACACGATGGAATACTACGCAGCCATGAAAAAGAACAAAATCATGGATTTCGCAGCTACCTGGATGGAACTAGAGTCTATAATACTGAGTGACCTCTCACAGAAACAAAGATCAGAATATCACATGTTTTCACTCATATAATGGACCTTGAACATCCAATGTAATACTATAAGAAAATGACTGATGGTACTGGGAAATTATGGTGGGGGGATGGGATTAACAGTAGCTAATATCTATCTGGGACTGGGAAAACACCTCTTATCAATAGGGTGCCTGAATGAAACGTAATTGTACACCTAACCCTTACCTGTACCCTACAAAACGATAATAAAAAATACTGATTATTAAAAAAAAAAAAAAAAAAAAAAAAAAGAAAGAATATGGTTGGAAAAAAGCAGGTAGGGAATATCATACTAATCTCCCATTTTGGGGATCCTGTAGAGTAAAATTTTCAAAATCTTTGCATCTCCTAGTCTCTAGGCTCTATTCCCTTTCATCTCCTTTTATAACAAGCTCAGTATTTTTTTGTAATACTTTGATAAAATTATTACACACATATTTTATTAAAAGCCATCATACTTACAGTTTGGTTGTTTTAACCATTTCCCCTAAAGCTACTGACTTATTAGGACTGCTTTCCTAGTTCCTGTAAGTGATGGTTTGTTTTTACATTTTTCTCACCTGCAATTTCTCCTCTCTCATTTCCTCCCATTAAAGCTCTAAGCCAATGCAATGAAATATATATTTTTGTTGGGCAGTTTTCATTCCATCATGTTGATCTGCTCTAACAAGATGACTCAAAATGCAGTATTCCATGTCAACATTCAGAAAGCTAAGTTACCTTTTTTTTTTTTTGGCTTTTTTTGTTGTTTTTTTTATTTTATGGTCAGCTCATGGTGCATCATTGTCCGTGTTATTGAAGCTAGTTTAATAGGCCTGAAACCACAATACTGTAGCTTAAGAAAAGGAGAAGGAGATTATGCAGAAGGCATGGCTTATTCCTAAGCACCTTTTCCTGGAAGTCATTCACATCACATTTTTGTGCCTTCTGTTGGTAAAAGCACGACTACAATCATGTGTCACTTAACAACGGGGATACATTCTAAGAAATGCAATATTAGGGAATTTCATCATTGTGTGAATATCAGAAAGTATACTAGCACAAAACTTGATGGTGTAGCCTATTACACACCTAGGCAATATGGTATAGCCTATTGCTCGTAGATTACAAACTTGTACAACATGTTATTGTAGTAAATACTTTATATGAGTATAAAACAACGGTTAGTATTTGTGTATATAAACATAGAAAAGATATAGCCAAAATGCATTATAAAAGGTAAAACTCTTCACCTATGTAGAACATTCCTAGCAATAATTGCAACTTTTGGGGGGCTTTTGCAGGGCTTATGTAGCCCTGGGTGTCAGTAAGTGAGTAGTGAGTGAATGTGAAGGCTTGGGACATCACTACCATAGACTTTATAAATGTGGTACAATTAAACTACACTTAATATATTAAAATGTTTTTATTTCTTCAATAATAAACTAAACCTTAGCTTATGTAACTTTTTTCTTTAAAAAGTCTTAATTTTTAAAAAACTTCTTGACTCTTGCAGTAACAGTTTAAAACACATACACATTGCACAACTGTATAAAAATATGTTTTTATATCCTTATTCTATGTTTTATGTTTGGAATTTTTTACTTAAATTTTTTTTTACTAAAAATGAAGTCAAACACACTCAGAGTAGGCCTACCAGGTGTCAGGATCATCAATATCACTGTCTTGCATTTCACATCTTGTTCCACTGAAAGGTCTTCCAGGGACAATAATACCCATAGAGCTATCATCTCCTGTGATAACAATGTGATTTTCTGGAATAACACCTGAAGGGCCTGCCTGCGGCTATTTTACAGTTAAATTGAAAAACAAAAAGTAGAAGGAATATGCTCTAAAATAACAATGAAAAGTATAATAAAGTATAGTTTATACATAAATTAGTACATGATTGTTTTATTAACATTATGAAGTATTATGTATTGTGCAAAACTGCGATCTTTTTATATAACTGACAGCTCAATAGGTTTGTTTACAGTAAGCAGAATCACCACCAAAAACACATGAGTAATGTGTAGGACCATAACATTACAATGGCTATGACATATCCTGGCAATAATGACACATATTTTATTCTTATGGAACTATCATTGTGTATGTGGTCCATCATTGACTGAAATATTGTTATGTGGCACACGACTACACTTGGCCTTAAGAAAGGCCCTTCTCTTGACAAATTTTATTCAGACCCCCTGGAATGCAATTCTTGACCAGGTTTTGGCGTTGCCCCTTGTCTTATCTTTGGCCTGCCTCACCCAGGCATAGCAAGGATCTTGCTAAGTCAGTTTAGGGAAAATCTCCCACCTTTAACATATGATCAAGTTCTTCATTATCTACCTTTTTATCTAATTATTAAAACTGTGTTTAGCAAGAATGACGTAAGGTCCCTTTAACAACAATTCTCTACCCTTGATGCCTCCTTTTAGTAATTTTCTATCCACTGACCAATTCACTGTGCTCCTTGGCTATAAATCTGCACTTGTCCTTCTTGTATTTAGAATTGAGTCTAATCCCTCTCTCTTCTTGCAATATTTTTATTGCAACAGTCAAATAAAATCTTTTTTACTGTTTTAATCATGTTAGAATAATTTTTTCCTTAACAGTTGTATTTTTTAAAAGGAAGATTCCAAAATATAGTGTCACCGGCAGCTATAAAATAGTGCTTTTGTAATATGAGTGAAAGATATCATTCATTTTTGTGGAGAGATGGTCGCCTCTGCCACAAACTAAGGCATGCAATAAGAATCCATACTAGTCCAATTGTCACAAGATTAACATATACACCAAAATGAAATATGATTATTTATATACAACTATAAATATTTATTTCTCATTTTGGATAAAATATAAACATTTTGTTTATGGCAAGTTATAAGTCAAATAGTAAAAACGTGTCATTGAGTAAGATAAATAAGTCTAAAACCAGGAGAACTGTAATTAATAATATTGTAATATATATTAAAAATTTACTACAACAGTAGATTTGGGGTGCTCTTACCATAAGTACACTCAGAAAATAACTATGGAAAGTGATGAATATGTTAAATTGCTTACCTGTGGAAATCATTTCACTATGGATTTATATGAAAACATCATTTTATACAGTTTAAATTTATAAAATAACAAAGTCGCTTATTAGAATTTCATGGAAACATTTACTTTTACTTCAATTATATTTTACGTAAGCACACACTCTTTACTTGTACTGTAGTATATATTATTAACTTGTATAAAATATATATTCATATATAAAATCTATACTACATTTAAGTAAAAAGGGAAATTTTAAAAGAAATATAAGAAAAATATAATTATTCTTATAATGCATTAATTTAATGTTTCAATTGCATCTTATTTCTAGATATTTTTAGTAAAAATATGTATTAACTAGGTAATGAATCTAGCCATGATTCTGTATTTATTTAGAGTCAAATTTTCTCTGTTGCACAGGTTGGACTGCAGTGACACACTCATGGCCACCGCAGCCTAAACCTGCTGGGGTCAGGCTATCCTTCCACCTCAGTCTTCCAAGTAGTTGAAACCACAGGTGCACACTGCCATGCCCAGCTAATTTTTTTATTTATTGTAGAGAGGAGATCTCACCAGTTTCCCAGGCTGGCCTCAAACTCCTGGGCTTAGGCAATCCTCTTGCCCCCCCCTTCCAAATTGCTGGGATTACAGGCGTGAGCCACTGTGTCCGGCTAAGTTAGTCACAGTTCCACTGATTCTCAACAATTTCCTTTCCTTTATGTTCTCATTAATATTAGAAAACTAATGAATTATATAGTTTTATCTATTGTTTTCATTCATATATATATATAATAGACAGCAATTTTAAAATATTAAATATTTGTAAGTAATTTTCAAAGACAAATTTAATATTCAAAGATAAATATGCATTTTGTTGTTAATGCAATATTGTGAGTCTTAATTTATAATCAAATATTTTATTCTTAGTAACTTAAAAAAGAAAAAGTAATTTGAACAGATGTAATCTCAGTAGGATTTCTCTCTTTAAAGAACAATGTTCTACCATGATCAAAAAAATCAGAGAGAAATAAAGACTGAGTTTTATGAAGTACTAGATGATCAAAGCTGATTTATCATGTTCTATGCCTCGTAAAAAAACACTGAAAAGCAAACAGTAAATAATCCATTCATTGGATAGAAAGGAGTCTATCTGAAATTAAACAACAGAAAAGAGGAAATCTATGCACTTGTAAAACAAAATTTAAATATTTAACTTACATATTCTGAAGCAGTCATGTCATTCAATATTTTCCTCTCCCCCTCCCTCTACCTCCCCTTTTTGTTTAAGATCTTCAATTGGCCTGAGTCACTGTCTTGATATAAACTACCTGCCTGTGATTTCCATAAGAAAATGCATCACTAAAAGATAGCAGCATTCTGAATTAGCCAATAGAACATGGCCTGAAGCCAGACTGCCTGCTCCACATTCCAGCTGTCATTTATGTTCATTAGGTGTGTGACCTCAGGCAAATCATTTACTTTTCTTGTCCTCCATTTCTTTGTCTATAACTGGGAATAATGATAGTAGTAACTACATCATAGACATCTGTCATAAAAATATCTCTTTGAAATCTATGTGTCTGTCTTAGTTAATCTTTGTTAAACAGTGTCGGGTACATAGTCGTATACCCTAGATATTATTATTTATTCAGCACATATATTTGGAAAGTCTCTTTTTTGCCAGTGTCCTATAACGGATTCCAGTTCAGATCTGAAGGTCTAAGAAGAAGGAGCAGTAAAAGCAGGAAAGGATTGGTGTCTCAGCTCAGGCAATCGGAGAGTATAATCTGTTTTAATAAACCCACCAATTCAAATGCTATCTCTTCTGGAAACACTCTCACAGACACCCAGACATAACATGTAACCAGATATCTGAACATCTTCAGGTCCAGTCAAGTTGAGATATAAGCTTAACTATCATCATTCAGGAGTAGGGTTGTTTCCTAACCCAATACAACTGGTGTCTTTATAAAAAGAACACAAAGACAGAGACATATAGAGAGAAAGAAGACATGTGAAGATGGAAAAGTCTGAGTTATATTGACACAAGTCAAGGAAAGCCTGGTTCTGTTAGAAAGTAGGACGAGGCAAAGAATAATCTTCCCCTAAAGACTTTGGAGGTGGGGTAACCCCTTCGGGTCCCCTCCCACTGTGAGAGCTTTTCTGTCCTCTCAATAAATCCTGCTTTGGGAAGAAAAAAAGACTTTGGAGGTAGCATGGCCCTGCAAACACATTGATTTCTTACATCTAACCTCCAGAACTGTGGAAAAGAATTGTCTTAAGTTGCTTAGTTGTTACTGCAGTCCTAGGAAATTACTGTAGATACTCTTGCTTGTTCTCCCACACCGCAGTGTGTTTTTCCCATTTAGCATTTAGCATTGAGCATATTTAGTTGCATTTTAAAAAAATTTATTTGCCAGTCTTTCACATTAGTCTGTAAAATTTGAGGAAAGGACCCAAGCTTATTTTGTATATTAACCCTTTCATCTCACAAGTCATTTCGTCAATTTAATATGTTTGTTTTTGTTAATTAAGTAAAATAATTTTAAATTTTAGTAACTCATACAATAAGTTTATATTTCATAAGGGATAATTTGTACGTTTTAATTAAGAGAAATTAACTTGATAAAGCTTTGCCTTACACTTCTATTTTTAATAAATAACTATTTACTTACATAAATATTTCATGTAATCATCATCTAAGTGAAAAAAGATCAGCGTTTACAACTTATGAAAG
>JAPVLO010002843.1:0-29000 GCA_027257055.1 Cephalopachus bancanus | reverse complement strand
TGTGAAAAGTAAATCAACATACATACACACATACTCACAGCTCTTAGAAAATACCTGATACATAATACTCTCAAAAGATATATCAGCTATTCTTTTTGTCTGACACAAAGTAGTTGATTTTTAAAAAAAAACAGCAAAAAACTTTTGTTCAATTCCAGAGTAAAACATCATCTAAATTTGGCCAATCCTCCCAAGGGAGACAGTTTCTCTGGCCTGAGACTTTTCTCAGTTATAAACCCACAAGGCACATTTTATTACTCAGTGTACTGAGTGACACCATTTAATTACGGATTCACCCTAGGTTTGTATTTTCTAAGTCTAGAAAATAGACCTAGATGAATATGTAAATAGGGTACACTTTATCTGTAATATGGATTCTCACATAAACTAGTGCCAGTTTTATATATGGGAAAGGATGAAAGATAATTAAGTAACGTCTTCTAAAATTTATGGTTTTAAAAATAAGAAATCATGCCATTATTTTCAGTCAGTCTCCTATTATGTATATTAAATGGCATAAAATAATATAATAGATCACCCCTAAATAATTTTCATTATGCTTCAGAATATTTTATGTCTTTTCTCCACTGGATTATGTCCTACACATAAATGCTTTCTTTCCAAGAATTTAGAATAAACTTGAGTTCTTAGCTAAAACAGGTCTTTGTCAGTAGCAGATAGGCTTATACTATCTGAAGAATTACTCTATTTTATTAGACCATAATCTGTGTTTTTCTCATCTGTAAAGGTATAAAGTTATGTTAAATTACTCTTAAAGAGCCTTTTAATTCCAAAGTACTATAACTCTGTGATTTATAAAATGTTAATACATAGTAATACTTTATTCTATAATAACATTAAAAGTGGTTTATTTTATTTGAACTTGGATACTTTTCCTTTTATTTGATTATATCCACAGATTCCAAGCACATGGTAATCTAACACCACCACCACTACCACTACCATCAAATGAACTCAATGGTATTTCATTACTTCATAGAACCCCTCGTTAGTTTTGTAAAATCTTTGTAAGAAAAACATTATAAAATATACTGTGACTATTTAGAGAAGCAAAGTGACTATAATTTACAAATATATTTAAACTGGACAGAAAAGAATAAATAAAACTTGTGGGATACATTTATCTCAACTATTGGTTTGCTATTTTTGAGTTTACTTATAAGGGGCGTAAGTCAAATAAAGATTAGACAAAATTGGAGTTTTTACTATCTCTCACTATCTTTTTTTTTTTTCTTCTCATATGACTTCCCAAAGGGGTTATATTCAGGTGAACAATTTTTTTTAGAAATGCTGTTGCTTCAAGTGCTCCATTCAGGTAGCCTGTCACATTTAATGAATGTTTTCCCTCCTAAGTGTCTCTCCCAGAATTATTCTATTTTCACCACAGGGACAAAAATGTTATCCAGTAGTGTTTTGTCCAAAGAGAATGGAGAGGGTGGTACAATCAATCATTCATTTGCTAGATGTCAGTGAAGGTTTAAAGTAAATGAAGAACTAACCAGGCTCTGGTGAAAGTTACCTTTTCTAGTCGCTATACTATGCAAATATTCCAACAATTAGAGAAAGCGAGCTATATGCAAGGAAAATTTGGATCTGAAACTTTTTTGCTAAAGTCACATGTGACTTTTCTTTCTAAGGTCTTTTTCAGTTTTCATGTTACTTGTCTTCCATGCAGCACTTGTTCACTTCCTTCTTCTTGAAGCTACCATCTTTGACTCCATATTCCCGTGGTCTCTTCCTGGCTCTATGTTCTCAGTCTCCATTAACTTATCTTTTTATGACTTTCTCTTAATGTTCAGATCAGTGCTATTTTGACTTGTCATCTCTTTACTCTCTCTAGCTAATTTTATGTATGCCCATGGCTTTCACAAATGCCTGTACGTTGATGATTTCAAAATTATACCTGTTGCCTATCTGTTGCATTCGTTCAATTGTTTTTGAACAAAACAATCGTTTTGTTCAATTGCTTTTTTTTTTTTTTTTTTTTTGAGTTAGAGTCTCACTCTGTCGCCCAGACTGGAGTGCAGCGGCCGCTCCCGGCCACTGCAGCCTCGACCTGCTGAGCTCCGGCGATCCTTCCGCCTCAGCTTTCCGAGTAGCCGGAATTACAGGCATGCACTCCCACGCCCAGCTGATTTTTTGATTTATTTTAGAGATGAGGTCTCGCTGCCCAGACGGGTCTCGAACCCACGGGCTCAGGCAATCCACTCACCTCAGCCTCCCAAAGGCACAGGATTACAGGCTGAGCCACTGAGCCCGGCTCAATTGCATTTTTTAATTGTCTATTTTTCTGCCCCAGTACTACAGACATTCAAATATATTTTTTGTTCCAACCTGAGTTGATTAGATTTTACTTTTTCTCTGAAACTTGTTCCTCTTCTTGCATTCATTATGCTGGTTAATAAATTTGTTGGTTATTCTGATTAATGTAGTATCTACTCAGTTACCCACATGATACACCTGGGAGACACTTCATACTTGTTTTTTTGCCTTGCCCTCACTCCCACTAAATCCCATGGATTCTACATGTGGAATATTTCTCCTTTCCATCTTCTCTGTTGCTCTCTAAATGAGGACCACACGGTGTGTCTCCTGACCTTTAAGAATAAGCCTGAGATTTCTGCCTTCACTCTAGTTCTCCTGTCTGTTTTCCACTTTTGAGTCTAAAGGAGACTTTCTAAAAATGTAAATCTGATTATATTCAACTCCTGGTTTTGTGACTTCATAGTACCTAGAGGAGTTCACAACATTTTAGTCTGCAGTCAAATCTAGTTAAAAGATATAGTATCTTTGTCCTGTTCAGTGTTTTTGAAACATTGAAACTGGTTGCCAAAATTTAAACATTAAGAGATATCACAAACATCCAAATATCAGGTTCCTTCTGAAATTCTAGGATATCTGGAAAATTTGGAAATAGCTATAGTCAAATGGAGCATATTTTGTCTGGATCTCCACTGTTACCTGCCTTTTCACTCATTCTTATTGTTGACCTGACGCCTGTGGGCACCTCAGGGTTAGCACTGAACTCTTGATTATGCCTTTTAAGGCTTCCTATGATAGGCCCTTTCCTTCTACCTTTGACCTTTTTTCCAGACATTTTAAAGTTACCCCAGTTTATAGTCACATTTTAGGCCCTAATTATTTTATATATCCTATTTCTTTATTTTGGAATGTTCCTTTTTTCCTTCTTTTCTGCTTGATAAACTGCTTGTCATGTAAGCCCCATGTGAAGCTTCTTCTTTGTAAAGCCACTTTTGACCTGATCTCACCAAGTTAGTTCCTTTCTTTCTTTGACTATATCTAAATAAATTTCTGTTTTATAGTATGTCAAGTTTACATTTACTGCAATTAATTGTCTTCATGCTTGCCTCCCCTGGTATTGTCGAAGAGCTCACAGTCCAGGGACCTGTTTTCTTACTAATACAATACCTGCCATACAGTGCTGCTCAATACATTTTTGTTAAATGAAGAAATGGATGGGTGAATCAGTGAATGACACAGAACCCCAAACCTATAGTCTTATTTAGATTTGTTATCTTCTTTGGTCTGAGACCAAGATATTCAATAAAAATTGTGGCTGTATTAAATAATGAAATTTTCTTCTAAAAAATAGTGACAATTCTTATTTTATATTATAACATTTTCAGTTTTATAGTTGATATTACAATAGCTAGTATTTCTTTTAATAAATGTAAGTTTTTCTGTTCACTCTTCAGGCAAATTCTTGGCTAAAATTTTTGAAAGATATTTACCAAAAGCAAGGAACAAAAAGAAAAAAAAATGAAAGAAGTAACAAATGAAATATCACTTCCAAAATTCCACTCCTGATCAATATGTTTACATGCTTTGATTTTTAAAAATACTGTGTTACCTTGAAGTTAAGTAGCAAAATGTATCTGCCCATGTTCCTTAGATTCCTGACTTTTTAAAAACCTAATATAATTTTTTACTAGTCCTAGGTAAATCAGATGTTTATATTTTGAATTATATCTATAACCTCCCACTCAACAACTGCTACAGAAAAAGGACATTAAATCAAATAAAATTGAATAGATAAACAATGTGAAAAACATAGTGTAAAAAAACATAGTGTAAAAAAACATAGTGTAAAAAAAGATGCCTGCAGATTTTTATGTGTTGAGTTTCCCATGTGGACATGACTGCTGACCCACCATCATTAGGTCATGCATTTTAAATTATTTTCCTAAAAGTGATCTGAGTTTGTATGCATCTCTCTTCATTTTCTGCTCAACTCTTGCTTGTGACCAGAAGCATGATCCTGTCTCTGTTTTTATCATCATTGGCTCTAATCATTGAATCAAATATCCACAGCTTCCTCAAGAATGGAGAGATCTTGACCTTTTTAACAAATTGTAAACTCTAATCTGATATAAGCCTATGTGCTTTTTCTAAAATAGTAATTTAGGATTAAACTTACTTTTCTTTCTTTTATCATAACTAATTTGACTTCTTTTTCATTATTATATTTCTAGTGTTGGTATTCCGCAAGTCACTGATTTCCATGTTTTATATCTTGATCCTTAGAAACAAACAAAACAAAGAGTTTTATGGAAACTTGGAATGTGTTTGTTTTTATTGATACATAATAGTTGTACATATTTTTTAAATACATGTGATAATTTGATACATTCATACAATTAAATCAGGGTAATTAGAATATCCATCATCTTAAATATTTATCTTTTCTTTATCCTAGGACCATTGTAATTATTCTCTTCTAGCTATTTTGAAATGTACAATAGGTAGATGTTAACTGTAGTCATTCTACTGATCTGTCAAAAACCAGGTCTTCTGTCTTACTATATATTTACACCCACTAATCAACCTCTTTTCATCCTCACTTCCCCACTATTCTTCCTGGCCTACGGTAATCACCAATCTATTCTCTGTCTTCATAAGATTCACTGTTTTAGCTCCCACAAGTATGTAAGAACATGTGATATTTGTCTTTCTGTGCTTGGCTTATTTCACTTAATATAATATAAAATGTGCTTTTTATTTAAACCGCTTAGACTTTCTCTCATTCTCAAGAAATGAAATATCACTGCCAAAATTCCACTTCTGATCAATATGTTTACAAGCTTTGATTTTTAAGAGTATTGTGCTAAACTTGAAATTAAGTAGCAAAATGTATCTACTCATGATCCCTAGATTCCTTACTTTTTAAAAACCTAGTATAATTTTTTGCTAGTCCTAGATAAATCAGGACTATTGTTTTTCCTAAGAAGATAGATGATTCTCATTTGATAAGGTGCTAATTTTGTAATAGTGAAATCTAAAAAGTAAAATTTTGATATTGAACAAATGTGTTCTTTAACTAAATTTTCTAAGTTTTCTTTGACTAACAGGTGGCGACTTTGAGAGATATTTTTAAGAGGACAGACATTATATTAATGTTTAACTCTTACAGGGTGTAGGATAGAAATCTTCTATCACAAATTGCTCAGTTTTGAAAGTGTTACTGCTTGTTATCTGTGTGAAATAGTGCATTTCTATTGTTAACTCTTGAGCCATTAGTTACTATTTCTTTTTTATTTCTTTATTATTATTGTTGTTGTTGTTATTGTTATTTTACAGCCAGGGTCTTGCTCTGTTACCCAGGCTAAAGTGTAGTGGTGCAATCATAGCTCAATGCACCCTTGAACTCCTGGACACAAGTGATTCTCCTGCCTCGGCCTCCTGGGAGTACAGGTGTGTGCCACCACAACCGGCTAATTTTTTTATTTTTACTTTTGTAGAGATAGGTTCTCTCTATATTGCCCAGGCTGGTTGGTTCCCATTTTTGTTTTACCCATGCATGGAAGTCTGATGTTCTAGGTTTGCAGAAACTGGGAATAGAAAAATTCATTGGATTCTTTATTCATTTGTACAGGGTTAAAATGTGATTGTTCTCTGCACACTGCTCAGTATTCTGCTCAGTAGACTTTATATGAGTCAAACATGAATTCCTTCTTTTCCTCTTGGGAAACTGTTCTATAGTCCAAATGATCTCACCATTTTGGAATTTCTTTCTTAACCTCATGCCAAAAATTTCCCCATTATATAAACTATACTGCTGAAAAGTTGTACTAAAGATACAACCTGAAGTTCTTTTTTGCACCGTTGGAAAATTTTTACCTAGCAGATGCCAGAGATGGTACTGCTGGTATGATGAAGATGATTGTAAATATGATGATTATAAAGACATCAAGGATAATTTTGCCTTCACCTCTGTTCCCTGTCCTAGTTCTCCATTCTAACCTCCTCTCTTATCTTTTCAGATTCTCTTTACGTATATACAAGCAAATACAAATGTACATCCCCCACTTTAAATAACAAAATGGCATATCATACAAAAGACAGAAAATACTTGTGTACTATTGTACACCTTGCTTTTTTTACTTTTCAGATAATCTTGGAGAGCATTCCATATCAATATATAAAGAGCTTCTCTATTTTTTTTAACAGTTTAATGTTATTTCATTAGATGGATATACCAAATTTATTTAACTAATCCCATGTGAATGAGCTTTTGCTAATGTGGTTCTGAAATTAATATCTTTGAACTATGTCATTTTTTTATGGGACAAAGATGTTAAGAAGTAGAACCACTTCTTTAAAGAGTGTATGAATTTTTATAATATTGATAATTCTTTCATAGTTATCTTTTATGGGGGATATACTAAATTATAGTCCCCCTGACAATGCATGAGAGTATTGGTTACTTACAAAATGAATTACCACTTACAAAATAAAGTATCAAACTTCTGGATGTTGATGAAACCAATAGGAGTAAAGAAGTAGCTCATAAAAGTTTTTGTTAATTTTTATGAACAAGATGGAATGTCTTTTCATATGTTTTCAGGAACCGTTCTTATCTTTTCCAGTTTTTTTGAGTGGGGTGGTTGTTGTTGGGGGAGGGTGATTGTTTGGGGGTGGTTGTTTAAAATTAATTTCCAAGAGTTTTTTTTTAATATGTTTTGAAGATAGGCCCTTGTTAAAGATGAAATTTGCAAATATTTCTTCCAGTTTATCATTTGACTTTTACTTTGTGTAGTCAAGACTAAATTTATCCTATATTTATTCTATATTTTACCATTCAAAAACTTTTATTTTTCATATCAATGAAATTATTAATCTTTCATGGTTCTGTATTTAGAGTCATAGTTAGAAATGCTTTTTACACTTGCAGATTATAAGAAATCGAGTTAACTTTATTCCTAGGTGTTATGTCTTATGTTTTTATCGTAAGTGGGGACTTTTCTTCCATTGTATTTTCTAAGTGGTTTTGTGTGTGTGTGTGTGTGTGTGTGTGTGTGTGTATCCATATTTCTGTATTTTAATTTTGTCGCATGCTACCTTATTAAATTCACTCATTGTTTGCAGTTCAGTTTACTCCTTTAGATTTTTGAGATATATAATTATTCTCTGAGTAATGATTATTTTACCTTTTCTTTTTCAATTTTATGTGCCTAACTTCTTTTGCTGGTCTAATTTTGTTTGCTAGTATTTCCAGTAAGATGTTAAATAATAGTGTTAGCAGTCACTTTATTTTCTTTTTCTTGAAAAACAGCTTTGTTGAGATATACTGACATATGTGGCTATGCATATGCCGTGGTATGCTTGATCTTTGTTCCTTTGTGCTTAGTTCTTGCCTATTTGGGGACAAATCACATAATTTTTAATATTCTATTCTGTCTCCTGTATTAAAGTTTAGTAATACAGTAGTCTCCCCCATAGTTTCACTTTCTGTGGTTTCAATACAATAAGATAGTTTGAGAGTGAAGGTGTGACCACGTTTACCTACCTTTTGTTACAGCATATTGATATAATTGTTCTATTTTATTATTAGTTGTTATTGTTAATCTCTTACTGTGCCTAATTTATAAAGTAACTTAAAAATAGCTCTGTATGTATAGACAAGTGTAACTTAATGATGGAAATATGTTCTGAGGAATGCATCATTAGGCCATTTCATTATTGCGTGAAAATCACAGCATGCACTTGTACAAACTTAGATGGTATAGCCTATTGTAAACATTTAGACTATATGGTCTAGCCTATTGATTCTGGGTTATAAACCTGTACAGCATGTTACTGTCCAGAATACTGTAGGCAATTGTAACACATTTATATATCTAAATATTGAAAAGGTAAAGTAAAAATATGGTATTATAATCTTATGGACTACCATCATATATGCAGTTTATTGTTGACCAAAACATTGTTATGTGGTGCAAGAATGGAGGAAAAACCCATATATACAAATAAAGTATGATACTTTCTGAGATCTCAGGCATCTTTTGGGGTTCTTGGAACACAATTTCTGCACATGGTGGTGGGGGGGAACATTAATATACTTATGTTTTGTGTGTGTGTGGTTTTTTTTTGAGTCAGAGTCCAGAGTCCCATTTTTTTTTTTGCCTAGGCTGGAGAGCAGTGGTGAGCTCATGGCCACTGCAGCTTCAGCCAGCTGAGCACAGGTACTCTTTCCACCTCAGCCTTCCAAGTAGCTGGAGCCAAAGGTGCACACCACCACACCCTGCTAATTTTTTTTTTTTTTTTTTTTTTGAGTTGGAGTCTCTCTCTGTCTCCCAGACTGGAGTGCAGTGGCCGCTCCCAGCCACCGCAGCCTCGACCTGCTGGGCTCCGGTGATCCTTCCGCCTTAGCCTTCCTAGTAGCCGGAATTACAGGCATGCGCTACCATACCCGGCTGATTTTTTGATTTATTGTAGAGATGAGGTCTCGCTGCCCAAGCGGGTCTCGAACCTGCGGGCTCAGGCAATCCACTCACCTCAGCCTCCCAAAGGCGCGGGATTACAGGCTGAGCCACCGAGCCCGGCTAATTTTTTTATTTATTGTAGTGACAAGGTCTCGCCAAGTTGCCCAAGCTGGTCTCGAACCCCTGGGCTCTGGCAATCCTCTTGCCTCTGCCTCCCAAAGTGCTAGGATTACAGGCGTGAGCCATGGTGCCTAGCCTTCTTTGTGTTATTTTTTTGGTGGTTCCTGTAGAGTGTAATGTGAGTCTTTACGTTATTACAGCCTACTTTCAAACAATACCATATTACTTCATGGACCATGTAAGACCTTATACAGTGTAATTCCATTTATGTGTCTCCCACCGTTTTGCTCTTGTTTTATTTTACTTCCACATATGCTATAAGCCTCATGATGTATACTTAGAAAAAGCCTTTTATATTTACTCAAATATTTTTTAAATCAATATTTTTATTTTAATATTGTGGGGCACAGTTAAGGGTTAGGTATACAAATATGCTTCGTTCAGGCACCCTTGTAGATAAGGGGTGTCTCCCTGTCCCCAGACAGATATTGACTACCGTTAATCCCACCTACCTTCCTCTCCCTCCCCCATCTATTACGATAGATGTTCAAGATCCACTATATGAGTGAGAACATGTGATACTCAGATCTTTGTTTCTGTGAGAGGTCACTCAGTATTATAGACTCTAGTTCCATCCAGGTTGCTGCGAAATTCATGATTTTTGTTCTTTTTTATGGCTGCGTAGTATTCCATCATATATATATGTACCACATTTTTTTTAATCCAGTCCTCTTTTGATGGACAGCATGATTGGTTCCATGTTCTTGCTATTGTGAACAATGCTGCGATAAGCATACGTGTGAGGTATCTTTCTGATAGAATGATTTGAGTTCGTCAGGGTATATTCCCAGTAGGGGGATTGCGGGGTCATATGGGAGGTCAATATTTAGAGCTTTTAGGAATCGCCACACTGTTTTTCACAGAGGTTGCACTAGTTTGCACTCCCACCAACAGTGTAGAAGTGTTCCCTTTTCACCACACCCTCTCCAGCAACTGATATTTTTGAGTTGTTGATAATTGCCATTCTGACTGGAGTTGGGTGGTATCTCAGTGTGGTTTTGATTTGCATCCCCCTGATGATGAGTGAGGTTGAACGTTTCTTCATGTGTCTGTTGGTCGCTCGGATGTCTTCCTTTGAGAAGTGTCTGTTCATATCTTTTGCCCACTTTATAATGGGGTTGTTTGTTTTTTTCCTCTCAGCACGTTTGAGTTCCTTGTAGATCCAAGATGTTAAGCCTTTGTCAGACCTGGAGTTGGCAAATACTTTTTCCCAGTCTGTGGGCTGTCTCCCTGATCTCTTGATGGTGTTTCTTTGGCTTTGCAGAAGCTTGTCAGTTTAATAAGGTCCCACTTGTCTATATTATCTCTTATGGCCTGTGGGTTTTGGGTTTTGTTCAGGAATTGGATGCCAGTTCCAATTTCCATAAGGGTGTGTCCTGCGTTTTCTAAGGTTCTTATGGTTTGAGGTTTTTTCAGGTCTCTGATCCATTTAGAGTTAATTTTTTTATATGGGGATAATAAAAAAGGGCTCTTGTTTGACTCTTCTGCATGTGGTCAGCCAGTTTCTGGGAATATACCCTGAAGAACTCAAATCACTATATAAAAAAAATACTTCTCCCCAGTGGTAGGTGATGGAGGCTTTGTCGAAGATGAGTTGGCTGAGAAATTGAGGTTTTGCTTCTGGAATCTCAATTCTATTCCATTGGTCTATATGCCTGTTCCTGTACCAATACCAAGCTGTTTTGATTTTTGTAGCTTTATAGTAAAGTTTGAAGTCTAGTAGTGTGATACCTCCTGCTTTTTTTTTTTTTTTTTTTGCTGAGGATTGTTCTGGCTATTCTTGGTCATTTGTGTTTCCATATGAATTCCTGTATTGTTTTTTCTACCCCTCAAAGGAATGTTGCTGTTAATTTGTTGGGTATTGAATTAAATCTATAGATTGCCTTAGGTAGAATGGACATCTTTATAATGTTGATTCTTCCAATCCATGAGCATGGGATATTTTTCCATTTGTGTCATCCTTGATTTCTTTGAGCAGTGTTTTGTAGTTTTCATTGTAAAGGTCTTTCACATCTCTGGTTAGGAAGATGCCACGGTATTTCATTTTTTTGTGGCTATTGTGAATGGGATTGTGTTTTTTATTTGGGTTTCTATTTGTTTATTATTGGTGTAAAGAAGTGTGATTGTCTTTTGCACATTTATTTTATACCCTGAGACTTTTCCAAAGTCCTTTATCAGTGCAAGGAGGCTTTTGACAGATTCTCTTGGTTTTTCAAGATACACAATCATATCATCAGCAAAGAGGGATTACTTGACTTCCTCTTTTCCTATTTGGATACCCCGATCGCCTTCTCTTTTCTGATTGCTCTAGCTAGGACTTCCAATACTATATTGAACAAGAGAGGGGAGAGTGGGCATCCTTGTCTTGTTCCAGTTTTCAGGGGAAATGGTTCCAGTTTTTGTCTGTTTAGGAGTATGGTAGCTGTGGGTTTCTCGTAGATGGCTTTTACTATTTTGAGGTATGTTCCGTGTATGCCTAGGTATTCGACGGTTTTTATCAGGAAGGGGTGCTGGGTTTGATCAAAAGCTTTTTCTGCATCCAATGACGTAATCATGTGGTTTTTGTTCTGACGTCTGTGATGTATTTAATTACATTTATTGTCTTGCAAATGTTGAACCAGCCTTGCATCCCAGGGATGAAGCCTACTTGGTCATGATGGATGATTTTTGAGATGTGTTGTTGAATCTAGTTTGCTAGGATCTTGTTGAGAATTTTAGCATCTATGTTCATCAAAGATATTGGCCTGTAGTTCTCTTTCTTTGTTGGGTCTTTACCTGGCTTGGGTATCAATGTGATGTTAGCTTCATAGAATGATTTGAGAAGGGTTCCATTTTTCTCAATCACCTGGAATACTTTCAGTAGGATTGGTATAAGCTCCTCCTTAAATTTCTTATACAATTCTGCTGGAAAGCCATCTGTCCAGGGCTTTTTATTGTAGGTAGTTTTCTTTCTTTTTTTTTGATTGGAGTCTCACTCTGTCACCCAGACTGGAGTGCAGTGGCCGTTCCTGGCCACTGCAGCCTCGACCTACTGGGCTCTGGCAATCCTTCCACCTCAGCCTTCCAAGTAGCTGGAACTACAGGCACACCCTACCATGCCCAGCTAATCTTTGATTTATTGTAGAGATGAGGTCTCGCCAAGTTGCCCAGACAGGTCTCGAACCCGCGGGCTCAGGCAATCCACTCACCTCAGCCTCCCAAAGGCGTGGGATTATAGGCTGAGCCACCGAGCCCAGCTGGTAGTTTTCTTATTACACAGTCAATTTCCTTGATTGTTATTTGTCTATTTAGGGTCTTGATTTCTTCTTGTTTCAACCTAGGCAGGTTGTGTGATATCAGAAAGTCTTCCATTTCCTTAAGGTTTTTCCAGTTTGTTTCCATACAGGTGTAACATAGTAGTCTCTTTTGTATTCCTTCAGGGTCAGAGGTGACTTCATCTTTTGTGTTTCTGATTGTATTTATTTGGGTGTTTTTCTTTTTTTCTTGTTCAGTTTAGCTAAGGGACCATCAAACTTGTTTATTCTTTCAAAGAACCAGCTTTTTGTTTTATTGTTTTTTTTTTTTGTATTATCTTTTTGTCTTCTATGTCCTGGATTTGGGCTTTTATTTTGGTGATCTGGATTCTTCTGCTGCAGTTAGGGTTTTGGTGGTCTTGCTTTTCCAGCTTCCTAAGGTGACTTGTTAGGCTGTTGATTTGTGATCCTTCCATTTTCTTCATGTGCGTTTGTAGGGATGTGAATTCCCCTCTTACTACAGCTTTCATGGCGTCCCAGAGATTTTGGTAAGATGTCTCTTCATTTTCATTTGTTTCCAGGTACCTTTTCATCTGTGTTTTGATTTCATTGTTGACCCAGGAATTCTTTAGCATCATGCTGTTTAGTGTCCATGTCTTTGTGGGTTTGCGGGGGGAGCTTGTTGGTGTTGAGGTTTATTTTTATTCCACTGTGGTCTTGAAGGTGCATGACAAAATTTCGATCTTTTGAAGTTTATTTATCCTTGATTTATGGCTAAGTATGTGGTCGATCTTAGAGTACATTCCATGCAGTGCTGAGTAGGATGTATATTCTGTGGTTGTTGGGTGGAGTGTTCTGTAGGTATCAATTAAGTCCATTTGGTCAAGAGTCACATTGAGGTTCCAGATATCATTGCTTATTTTTTGTCCTGATGGTCTGTCTAGGGTTGTGAGTTGGGTATTAAAGTCCCCAGTTATGATGGTGTTAGAGTCAATATCTTTCTTTAGTTTTCCTAGAAGCTGCTTTATGAAAGTTGGCGCTCCCATGTTGGGTGCATATATGTTTAGGATAGGTATTTCTTGTTGATGGAGTGAACATTTTATCATTATGTAGTGGCCTTCTGTAACCTTTTTAATTTTTGATAGCTTCTATGATATTTTGTCTGAAATTAGGATCACGACTCCTCCTTTCTTTTGTGTTCCATTTGCCTGAAAATTTGTTTCCCATCCTCTTACTTTGAGTCTGTGTGTGTCCTTTCTAGTGAGATGGGTCTCTTGAAGGCAGTGTATTGTTGCCTGGTGATATTTTATCCATTTTGCCATTCTATGTCTTTTCAGTGGTGCATTTAGTCCATTCACATTCAGGCTAATTATTGAAATGTGAGAGTTGGTCCCTATCATAGAGTTCTTATAGAGTTGTTGTTGTTCCTCTTGGTTTGTTGTCTTTCTTTTGGTTTGTGGGTTGGTTCATGTGTATTTTATTCTTTTTCCTGTACTCTTGTGAAGAATGATGTTCTTTTTTCCTTTTCTTCTGTGTTTAGTACTTTTTCTTAAGTGTTTCATGTAGAGGTGGTCTGGTGGCAGCGTAAGATCTTAGGGATTGAATATCTGGGAAAGATTTTAATTCTCCTTCACTGATGAAGCTTAGCTTGACTGTGTAGGTTATTCTTGGTTGAAATTGTTTATCTTTTATGACTTTGAAGATAGGGCTCCAAGCTCTCCTAGCCTGCAGGGTTTCTGTAGATAAATCTGCAGCTATTCTAATTGGTCTTCCATGGTAGATGATCTGGCCTTTCTCTCTTGCTGCCTTTAGGATTTTTTCTTTTATACCTACTTTGTTTAGGCGAATTATTATGTGTCTGGGAGTTGGTCTTCTCCTTTGTTGTCCTGCAGGGGTTCTCTGAATCTCTTGTGTGTGAATTTTTGCATCACTGATAAGATGAGGGAAGTTTTCTTCAATAATGTCATGGAATGTTTGTTCCAAGGTGGTTTCTGTGTCTCTTTCTGTTTCAGGAAGGCCAATTACTCTTAGGTTCTTTCTCTTGAAGTAATCAGTCATCTCTTGAAGGTTTTGTTCTGTCTTTTTAAGTTTGTTTTCTATGTCTTTAACAGTTTGGGTTAGTTCTATATTTAGGTCCTCAGGCTCTGAGATTCTTTCTTCTCCTTGGCTAATTCTGCTTTCCATGCTTATCAGTTTGTTATGTATTTCATTCACAGTATTCTTTATTACTGTTATCTCAGTTATCAATTTCTTCCTAGTTTCTTTTTGTCTCTCTGTTCTTTTTAATCTCTCCATTAATGTCTTGATATCTAGGTTTGTAGTTTGAGACCAGTCATTCTGGGGACTCTTCATTGTTTGCATTCCGAAGTCAGTTTTCTCAATGTCTGCCCTCCCAGGCGTCTGGGAGAGACCCATATTTTTCTTTTGGTTTTTCTTCATTTGTGTAGATTTTTCTCTCTCTCCCTCTTTACCTCCCCTTCTTTAATTCTGTTTTTCAGGGAAGGTGGGGTTGCTTTTGCTTCACTTGTGCAATCTCCTGTTCTTCCTTATGAGGGTCCTCTGGCTTTGTTCACTTTTGAGGCTGGAGCGTGGGCTGCGGATTGTACTTTTTGCAGTTTTGAGGTTTAATTGAGGGGGAGGTTGTGATTCAGAATCTATCTACTGATTCCAGTATCCACCAACAGGTGTATGGGCACACTGCAACCTATTTCCCACTGCCTTAAAATCTGTCTATGCAGAGGGATGTAGGTTTGGTCCCTTAGGAAATGAGGTGGAGGCTGCTCGTAAGTGGGTGGGGCAGTGCAAATCTCTGCCTGGAAAATGTCCGAGGTAGGCAGCTCCTCTTTCACAGATCCTTTCTTTCCACTTGTCTGGGTCCTTGGGCGATCCCCTATGACGGGCTGTGGTGGTGTGTGAGGCACCGGGGATCAGCTCCACAACTGGGTCCTGGATCCAGTGTGCCACCAGCAGGCTGGCGTGGAGGAGGAAGCTGGGAGTTCCCTACCCTGGAGCTGAGAGCAGCCGGTCAGCACCTCCTTAAGATATGCTGTCCCCTTACACGAGCATGGGGTCGTACACTGGGTGCCTCAGCCAGGGCGGGCCCAGAGCTCCAAAGGGCAGGTGGTGAGTGGTGAGAGTGGCTTTGGGCCCCTCACAGGGTACTTCAGCCAGAAATGGAGCTGGTGTCTCTGAGGGGCCGGGCACCCAGAGCCTCCCTGGGTGACCGGCAGCTTCTACTCAATTATTTATACTCTTTTTTTTCCTTTATGAAAATCTCAGTTTCCATTTGATATAATTTCTCTTCAGTCTAAAACACTTGTCTTAGCATTTCTACTAAGGCTAAAACTTGTTTAAACATTTCTAGTTCTGTTAGAAATTCTTAATTTTTATCTGCCTGAAAATTTTCTTTATTTCACCTCATTTTTTAATGATACATTCACTGGATATTGAATCTTAGTTTGACAGGTTTCCACCCCACTTTCTGTACTTTAAAGATGTAATTTTCTTTGCTGTCTCATGTATCTTGAAATTTTGTATTATATGCCAAAAATTTTATATAAGAGTACAGTAGAGAGTGAAGTAAGTAAAATTTTATTCAAAACCAAATAAGTCAAAACACTGTTTCCCTTTCAGGATTCTGAGGTGGAGTGGCTAAGTCAATCTGATTTTCTATTGTGCTGTTTGTAGGCCTTTAAATGTTTTTAGGCTGGATTTTTTTTTTTTTCCAGTAGGGGTCATGCTCCAAACACTGGTGGCATTCCAGAGACCTCTTTCTGCTTGTCAGCTGAGCCACCTGCCCTTTCATTTGTGGGAGATCTTGCTGTGCATTACAGTCCCACTGCTACCTTTTTGGATCTCTGGAAAGTTATTTTTGTTTTCTGGTGCCCTTGGCTTTCTGTACCTTGGGAGATTTCTCTGCCCTGCTGCATAGACTGAGCCTTAGAAGGGTAGTTGCCTTATACTCTTTAAAGATCCTGAATGCTTCAGAATATTTTCTCTCAGCCTACCTGTGCCCCTTTCCCACACCAATTTTTGGTGGCAAAAGTGCTGGAATGCCTCAGGTTTCCATCAGCTCTTCTGTCCCACCCCTAGCCTATAATAGCCAAGATCTCAGAGCACTTAGAATGAACTTCTGTTAATTCTGCTTGCTTCCTTAAAACTGGGAGAGTTCTTGCGTGACCCAGGGACATCCCTCTTAGCTCTTATATATCATGCTCTGAGCACTCAGTGCTGACCTAGAGGAAAAAGCATTGTTTGGTAGATCCTATACCTCACTCTGTGGCTCAGATTCCTTGAGATCTTAACATATTGTACCAACCCTGATGCAATCCTTAAAAGTTTGTTAGAAGTTTGACTGGTTTCTTCTTTCTTATATCTGTGGAGGAGTTCTCTACTTCACCAGGAATGAGAACAGCTGTGGGTCTCTTCTCTTTTATAAAAAGGTTCATGGTTTTCTGGAATGTACTTTCTTTAGGTGTCTTTATGCCATCAGCTTTCTGAAAAGAGTTCAAAACTATGATTTTGTAGCTTCTCCAGCTTGTTGTGCTTGTTAAGGTGCAAACAATGGTCTATTGTGATTTTCTACATCCTTTGGGAAGTAGATGTCCTGTGTTATTCTTTATGTAGCCCTGCCTCTTCTGATTCTCCGAACAAACCTGTCTAGGAGGACTTCTGCCAGCAGCCAGCTTAAACCTGTTCCCACATTTGTTGTTTTGAACAAAGGATATAGATTTTGTGCTTCAGAATGAATTCCACATCTTTAGGAAGTATATTTTGGCTGGTGCTTTTGAGCTTATCTATTGCAAAGTACTCTTATTTACCATGCTTTTTGTTACCTTCACCAATTAGCTTCTGCGTGATCTCATCAGCTTTTGCATACTCCTACTCATGATTTGGAGTGTATGAATAATAACTTTTTTTTTTAGTTTTCCCAGATACAGAGAATTCGGGATGTATTTGTTCTTGTTCCTCATCCACCAATCCCACCCCAGGGGGAAGGAGAGGCAAAAATGATGACTTTGAGGAAACTTAGGAAGCTGTTTTCATATTGTGAGTCCCATTTAATGATTACCACAAAGTAAGCATTTTTATTTCCACTATGCTGATATGCAGACTGAGTTTAAAAACAGACACCCTCTCCACAGTCTCACAGGTAATAAATAACAAAACTGTAATTTGAATCATAGTTAAATTCATACTATTAAATAATGTGCTGATAATGAAGTACATTATCTTGAAACTTTCATGTGGTATTAGTGTCTGAATTCTTCTTCAGAGTTTGGGATAACATATACAAGTGTTGTGTCTTCTAGGGACAGAGCAAAAGGATGAATGGGAACCTAAATTCCCAGAAAATGTTGAAGGCTCAAAGCAGAGAAAATTACAGTCAGACACAAGTAAAAAGTGTCAAAAGCAAAAAAAGCCAAAACTGGGAGACTAAATTGAGACCCAAAAGCCAAGAGGAACTAGAATAGAATAGTCGTCTGGTCTTTTTTGTCAGAAGAACTTGGGTCGTAACTGGGATTAGAACTGAAGGGGCCATGCTGGGAATGGGTGTGTGAGACCACCTTAAAGAGCTGATAGACAAATTCAATTTTGGATGCTAGAGGAATGAACTTGCAGGCATTCTCAATAATAATTATTATTATTAACCAGAGAAATTATTCTTCTTTACCCCCTAGTATGTGCTAAGCACTATACTAACTGTTTTATAAATTTTATCTCAGCTAGACCTAAAGTATACAGGGGTTCTAAATTACAGATAGAAAAAGACAAAGCTGGAATTTGAACCTAGGCTCATCAGAAACTCAAATCTGAGTCCTTTCTCCGTCATACTGTTTCTTCAAAGGGCAAAAAAACAAATTTAATTAACAGAGTGGTAGAAACTAGCCTCAAAACTTAAATAAAAATTAATGTGCATATGTAATATGAAATATATTCAGAGAAGAAATGAGAAAAAACAGAAAAAGAACTGACCTCCTCAAGTTTACATATTAGGAGTCTGTTAGACTGGAAGAATTTATGTTGGACTGGGAGAATTTTGAGTACCCCTAGGTTCATGTTAGACTGGAAGAATTTAGTGTGTTTCTCTGGATCCAGTTGGGGCTACCATGCCTAAAGATAATTCCGAGAAAATTCTGGGGATTGCCCCTAAGAGTATTAAAAAGTTGAAAAATTAGACAGATGTAGAAGGGCCCTGGAATCATTTTCCCTAGATGGAGAGTTGTAGAGTTGTTAAGTGTCTTCAAGTCTGTGAATAGCTATTATGCCAAGTATGGTCAGCAGCTGTTTGCTGGTCTATATTGTATGTGCAACTGTAGTACCATGGATTTCTGTTTGATTTGAGACATCATTCCTGCCAGTAACCAGTGATTGTTGGTAAGCTTCCTTGTGAAAGGTAAGGGACCTCCTTCCTGACTAAGATACATTTAGTGTGAGGTGATGGGAGGGAACCAGGCACTCTAAAGGACCTCCCAAGGTCCCTTCTAGCCCTAAGGTCCTATTGTTATTGCATATTTATAGAATGCCAAAATTGATCTTGTTCTTTTCAGATACTAGAATTACATTCAATCCCTGTCCAGTGCTATCATAGCCAAAATTAGACAAATCAGTAATACCTCAATTGCCAAATTGAGTAAGTTTAGTGGGTACTTATCTAACTACCCAAAAGTATCTATTCTCTTTAAGAACATTAGAGAATGACCTAAGAGCATGGTAAAAACGTCTTTAGTTAATGCTAAAACATTGAAGTGAGATCTACATTAAGTTCCTTTACTCATTTTTGTAAAAGTAAATAAATGATTTGTTTTCATTTGACAAGCAACCTAATTTAGAATTGTTTTCTTCAAAACATTTTTTCAAATGAATTGAGGGAGAAAAAAGAATTTTACCTTATTGCTTTTATTTGGAACTGATATATTTGAATTTCTCTGACCATGGATGATTTAGAATCCATACTAATAGCTGAAATAAAAAAATTATGATGTTAATTTAAAACTGCTCAAATAAAGTCCCATATTTTTATTACAAAACAAAAGAAAACACATCATGTGGTGAAAAAATAACAGTTTAAGTTGTGTGAATTTGAGAGGAATAATGGTCTTATATTTTTGTTTAACATTATCGCTATCTAATCAATTTATTTGGCATTCATACATTTTCTGCTTGTTGAAAATTAGCTTACCAGAAACCTCTACCCTCCCTTTTCTCTAATCTTTTCATACTTTTAAAACATTTTAAATCCTACATTTGAAAATAATCTCAAAGTTACCAAAAAGTAAAAGTAGTGTAAAGAACGTGCATAGTCTCTATCTAGATTTGCCTATTGTTAACATTTTGCTCCATTTACTTTGTCATTTTTAAATTTATACAAACTTATGAGATACATGAGAAATTTTTCTGTATGTATATAATGCGTAGTGATCAAGTCAGGGTATAAATACATTTTTGTTAAGTACAAGTCACCCTACTCTGCTATCAAATGTTGAATTTATTCCTTCTAACTTACTGTATTCTGTATTCTTTAACCTGCTTCTCATCTTCCTCCTCCTCTCTACTTACCTTTCCCAATCTGTTACCTATCTTTCCACGCTCCACCTCCATGTGATCAAATGTTTTAGCTCCCACTTATCAGTGAGAACATGAGATATTAGTTTTTTTGTGCCTGCCTTATTTCACCTAACATAATGACCTCCAGTTCATCCATGTTGCTGCAAATAATATGATTTGATTCATTTTTATGATTGAATAGCACTCTATTATATATATATAAACCACATTTTCTTTATCCATGTATCTATTGATGAGCATTTAGATTGATTCACTATCTTTGCTGTTGTGAATAGTGTTACAATAGACATGCAAGTGTATCTTTTTGATATATTGATTTATTCTCCTTTGGATAGATACCCAGTAGTGAGCTTGCTGGATTGAATGATAATTTTCTTTTTAGTTTTTTGGGAATCTTTATACTTTTTATCCCTAGTGGCTATACCAGTTTACCTCCCTACCAACAGTTTATAAGAGTGCCCTTTTCTCCATATCCATGCCACCATATGTTATTTTTTTTGTTGTTAACAATGGCCATTCTGACTGGGGTAAGATGATATCTTATTGTAATTTGATTTGTGGTTCTGATGATTAGTGTTGTTGAACATTTTTTCATATATCATGTGGCCATGTGTATGTCTTCTTTGAGAAATGTCTGTTCATGTCCTTTGTCCAACTTTTTGTTAGGATTATTTGTTTTTCCCTGTTGTATTGAGTTACTTGTATATTCTGGACATTAGTCCCCTGTCAGATGAATAGTTAGCAAATATTTTATCCCATTCAACATGTCGCTTCACTCTGTTGATTACTTCCTTTGCTGTGCAGAACCTTCTTAGTTTAGTTAAATCCCATTTGTCTATTTTTTGTGGTGTTCTCTGTGCTTTTGAGGTCTTTACTTAGACCAATGTCCAGGAGAGTCTTCCCTAGGTTTTCTTCTAGTATTTTTATAGTTTTGGGTCCTACAACTAACTCTTTAATCCCTCTTGAGTTAATTTTTTATGCGGTGAGAGATAGAGGTTCAGTTTCATTCTTCTGCATGTGGCTATCTGTTTTTCCCAGCACTGTTTATTAAAGAGGGTGTTCTTTCCTCAGTGTAAGTTCCTGTCAGCTTTGTGAAAGATCAGTTGACTGTGTATGTTTGGCTTTATTGCTGGGTACTCTATTCTGTTCTACTGATATCTGTGTCTGTTTTTATACCCATGCCATGTTGTGTTGGTTGCTATAGCATTGTAACCAGCATTGCTCTTTTTGTTTGGGATTGCTTTGGCTATTCAGACTCTTTTTTGGTTCCATATGAATCTTAGGATTTTTTTAAATCTAAAGCTGTGAAGAATGGTGTTGGTATTTTGATTGAGCCATTTCATTGAATCTATCGATTGCTTCTGGCACTATTGATATTTTCACAATATTAATTCTTCCAGTTCATGAACACAGTATATATTTCTTTGCATTTGTATTTTCTTCAAATTCTTTCTTCAGTGTTTTATAGTTTTCAGTATATAAGTTCTTTACCTCTTTGGTTACATTTGTACCTATGTACTTAATTTTTTTGTGCTATTGTAAATTGAACTGTTTTCTTATTTCTTTTTTGTATAGTCTGTTATAAGCATATAGAAACACTACTGATTTTTTGTGTTGATTTTTATATTCTGCATCTTTATTGAATTCATTTATCAATTTCAAATTTTTTTGGTGGAGTCTTTAGTTTTCTATGCATAAAAGCATGTCATCAGGAAACAGATAATTTTCTTTCTTCCTGTCCTATTAGGATGCCTTTTATTTCTGTCTCTTATCTAATTGCTCTTACTATTACTTCAGTACTGTGTTGAAGAGGAAAGGGGAGAGTGGATATCTTTGTCCTATCCCTGATTTCAGAGAAGTGCTTAACTTTTCACCTTTGGGAATATCATTAGCTACGCATTTGTCATATATGGCTTTTATTGTGTTGAACTAAATTCCCTCTATACCTAATGTGTTGAGATTTCTTTTTATTATAAAATGAAGTTGAATTTTGTCAAATATTTTTTCTGTATCAATTCAGATGATTGTATTATTTTTATTCATTTTTCAATGTGATGTACATCAATACCTTTATTGATTCGTGTTTGTTGAGTCATCCTTGCATCCCAGGAATATATCCCACTTGATAAGGGGATCTATGTTCATCAGGGATATTTACATACAATTTTCTTTTCTTGTAGTATTCTTGTCTGGCCTTGGTATCAGGCTATTAATAAAATGAGTTTGGAAGTAATCCCTCTACTTCTTTGTGGAAGTGTGAGAATAATTGACATTAGTTCTTCAGATGTTTGGTAGAATTCGTTGTGAAGTCATCTGGACTTGGGCTTTTCTTCGATGGAAGACATTTTAGTACTGATAATTCTCCTTCTTATTTTTCTTTATGGATTTATACTTCAGTCTTTGTAAGGTGTATATGCCTAGGAATTTATCCATTTCTACTAGGTTGTCCAATTTGTTGATGTATAATTATACAGAGTAGTTTCTTATGATCCTTTGTATTTCAGTAGTGTAAATTTCAGTAGTGTCCTTTTTCGTGTCTGATTTTATTTATATGACTAGTCTCTTTTTTCCTAGTTATTCTAGCTAAAGGCTTGTTTATATTGTTTATCTTTCAGAAATTGCCACACTGTCTTCCAAAGAGGTTGTATTAGTTTGCGTTCCCACCAGCATAGTAGAAGCATTCCTTTTTCTCCACATCCTCACCAGCATCTGTTGTTGTTTGTTTTATTATTGATGGACATTCTTACTGGGGTTAGGTAGTATCTCAATGTGGTTTTGATTTGCATTTCTCTGATGATTAGTGAGGCTGAGCACTTTTTCATGTGTTTGTTGGCTGTCCGTATATCTTCTTTTGAGAAGTGTCTATTTGTATCTTTTGCTCTCTTTGTAATGGGGCTATTTGTTTTTCTCCTTTTGGTGCATTTGAGTTCCTTGTAGAAAATGTGGAACCAATCATGCTGCCCATTGAAGCTAGACTGGATCAAAAAAATGTGGTACATATACATGATGGAATATTATGCAGCCATAAAGAATGACAGAATTATGGACTTCGCAGCAAGTTGGATGGATGATTTAGAGTCTGTCATACTCAGAGATCTATCACAGAAACAAAGAACAGAATACCACATGTTCTCACTCATAAGTGGACCCTGAGCATTTATCACAATACTATAAGAAAGAGATTGGCAGTAGTGGGATACTGCTGGGGTGGGGGTGGTGGGAGGACACAACATCAATAAGGGTACCTGACCTCAAACCAGGCAAAGTGGGGACCAAAGAAAAACCCAAACTTTACCTGTATGATATGACCACTTGCATACCTAATCCTGAATTGTACCCCTCATCCTTAAAATAAAAAATAAAAAGAGATAATAAAATATAACATGTTGCAAGAAAGAGGTTAGACAAAAAAAAAAAGGCTTAAACTTAGACAAAAATAATTGAGAAGGAGATTAAACTATTTTAGATACTTATGAGCAGGTTGATATTACTTTCAGTTGTGAAAATCTTACTCTTATATTTGTATTGATTTAATTTATCAACGTCTTTAATGTCTGAGGTTAACATCAATTTTTAATAGATCTACTCTGAATTTTCTTCCAAATAGCCTGAGATATGGTATAACTATGGTGAGGTCAATTCACTACAGATTGTTTGTTCTTCATGGATGTTTCAGACACAGAGCCAGGATCATGTTAGGCTCAAGGGTAATTTATGGTCCCACTACTCAAATTGTTTGTTGTGTAGGCAGAGGCACTACCTGGATTCCTGGAGGGACAGTAGATCAGAGAACAAACTCAAAATGCACCGCAATGTCACCTTCTTCGTGTATCCACTGAATTTTGACTTGGAACTTTATTAGGCAGACTTGTTCTCCTCTGATAACATTTAATTCCTGTTTGTTAGTTTTTTCTTCTTGTATATTTATTAGTATTAAGCAGACTATTTGCTTGGTTTATGTTAGACCACTGCCAAAAAACCTAGACAGAATTAGTTCCAAGAACATTTTTCTTTCTGTAGCACCTACATGCAAGATATGCGATCTATAGTCATTCTTATTCATTTGAAATACAGCAATTTGTTCCTGTCACTAGAGGATAGCATTGTTGTTTTAAATTGCTGGGTTTTGTTTTTGTTGGCATGTTCCCCAATACAAATTGAATGGCTGACAAAAATCTATTTGTATGACAGTTCAATCTAGATAAGTGCCCTCTGTTGCCTAACGGTACAATTTGGGGTCTCAGAGATAAAAGCGAACTGAATGCCAGGCTTGTAGCAGAGCTTCTTGTGCAGATAAGAGGTAATCCATATTCCTCAGGTCCACAAATCACACGAACAAAGAAGAAATATGCATGCACATCATCTCGTTTGAAATGATGGTCTTTTAGCTTCTGCATAATAAAAAATGGGAATATCTAACTCATGAGAACAATAAAATAGCTGATAGAAGGTATGCCTGTATTTGAAATTAAAGAGAAATGTGGCATTGACTTATAAAGTTGGAGAGAGGTCTATTGCTTAGCATTTTCACATAGAATATTGGCTTTTGTTGAATGCCTTTGTTTTCTACTTTAATATTCCTATCCTGAAATAAGTTATATCTTTAGACAGTGATTCTTTTAGGGCTTTGATATTCTGCTAGAGATAGGGTTGAAGGGGGTCTCCTCTTCTTCCGAAGATGAGCTGAGACTTTGTATCTATTAGCTTACCTCTGCCATGTCCATCTTTCCATCTAAGTATTTCCCAAATATAACTCATATATAAAAAAGAGGAATGAAATATGTATTAATAACAGTTATGAGGAAAGAATTAAGATAGTGCATAAGGTAACAAATATCTTGGAAATGTGGCCAAAGGCCCCAGTTGTAGATAATCAAAAATAAGGATTGAATCGATAGGGCCTGCTGATTGATTGGATTTGGGGAGCAAAGGAGAGAGTGGGATAATTTTTAGGTTTTATCTAAGGGGACCATGTGCATGGTAATACCATCTATCACTAGGGAAAACAGGAGAAAGAGCAGTATGTAGAGGAAAGATAATACTCCACTTTGTGTTAAGTCTGAGGTGCCTTTAGACTATCTAAGTAACCAAGTAAAATTGGATTTGTGTGTAGTATGTGTGGTAAACATATTTGCCAGCTCCTAGGTGGTATTAGAATTATAGGTCTAGATGAGATCATTCAAATGAGTAGGAAGAGGACAAAGTATGGAGACCAAGGGGAATACCAGTATTTAAGGTCAGTTTAAGAGAGAAGTTATGATGAAGAAGACTGAGAGACACCAGAAGAATAGAAGGAATTCCAAGGGAGTGTGATGCTAAAACTGCTAAGGAGAAAGTGAGCATCAATGTCACATGCTATCAAGAGGTCAAACAGGAAAAAAACAGACTGAAAACTGGTCGTTGCGGCTGAAATTGGTACAATCTGAGAACAAAATAAATGAAGTAATATTGGATTATAACTCAGAATATAAAGCAAATAGCCATGAATACATACTTCTATAAGTGATAGAATAATTATTGAATAGACATGCAGAAGAATGCCAAGTAATTCATATAGTTTCTCTGCCCCCAAGAAGCTATAGCATTCTTTAAACGTGAATGAGTACAGTATGAGAAGAGGAAAAGGATAACTTTACGGTGGAAAAACCTGCTAAACACACCTCAGCCAGGTGATCAAGGTCAATATCAACAGTGATAAGTAATATTAATAGTATGTAGCCTGGATATGGTGTGATGAAAATGGCACTTTACCTCTGTGGTCTTCCTCCCAAAAACAAATAACTTCAGTCTAGTCATGAGAAAAACATCAGATAAATCCCAACTGAGAGATATTCTTCAAAATACTTGATCAGTGTTCCTCAAAACTTTCAAGGTCATCAAAAATAAAGAAAATCTAACTGTCACAGCCAAAGGGAGTCTAAGGAGACATGACTACTAAATACAATGTGTGATCTTGGGTGGAATCCTGGAACAGAAAAGAGCATTAGGTAAAAATAAAGAGTTCTGAAAAAAAGGATGAACTTTAATTAATAATATATAATAATGAACAATTGATTTATTAATTGTGACAACAGGGTATGGGTTATATATGGGAACTCTGCACTATCTTTGCAACTTTTCTATAAATCTAAAACTGTTATAAAAATTAGAAAGTTTGTTTAAAAACTGTGGCCAACGATTTAGACGACTAAAAGTCATTGGTGATCTTGGGGAGACCTGCAGAGTGGTAGGAAAACATCCAGTTTGTAGTAAGTTGAGAAGTGACTGGGGCATGAATAAGTGGAGTTAATGCATGTGAAAGAAGCTTGGCTAGGAAGAGAAGGATAAGGAAAGGTTGAGCATTTGCTGGGGAGAGTAATAAAGACTGAAATAACGTTTTTAAATTTGTGAACCTGGGGTATACTTAAAAGTGTGCATATCCTTAAAGGAAAGAACCAGCAGAGAGAGTGAAACATTGAAGACACAAAAGAAAGAACATTTAGCTGATGAAGCAAAGCCCTGAGTAGGCAGGATTTTGTTTTATTCTGTGGCAAATGGACAATTTTTTAGGAAGAACATGTTATTTATGAGTCAGGAATAAATGTTTATATTTACTTTATTATATTTTGTTTTGGGTCACCCTAATATAGAAGTAACCTTCAAAATGTTTTCATAGAAAATTTGGGCTAAAATAATTTTCTTATATTGCCTAAGTAAACATTACAGTTTTATTGACTATATCCATAAAACATTACAAGACATATTATAAACTCTGAATTGTAAATACTGTAACCTCACTATAATGTAATATAGTCTATAATAAAGAATCTATTACAACATGGGCTCAAAAGTAAGTACCAGGGGAAAAAGTTATAAAAATTGTTTGCCTGTGTGATGGCTGGTTCCAATCTAGAATTTTAAAGTAACCAGGAATCACCAGATCATTTGGGTAAACAGTCAATTCAAAACAGATTTTAATAACTGTATGACTCCTCTCTGAGCCATAGGTAGACCGATCATTGCTTTATGGTGCAACCTTTGAAGGTTTATCTTGAAACATATCGAAGTAACACCTGTAGGTATGGTTTGACTCACTCTGAGATCAGACGTTTATTCTATCAAATGAAACATTTTCCCTTAAGCATTTGTCATCCTCGAACTCTCAAATTTATTGTTTTCAATATTCTAGATGCTGATAATAATGTATAAATAAAGGTTTGTTTGTTTGTTTGTTTTTAGAGGAGGGCAACCAGAAACAAAATGTACAGACTAACCAACTTTGTAGCTGATGTTAAGTTCATAGAACTAGGTGAATGGTGAGCCAAACTTGGCATTAGAAAATGGAGGTAAGACAGCTGCAGCCTGTCTGGATGGTGTAGTAAAGTGAAAAGAATGCAGACATTGAGAAATGGCTTCTGTCCTTGTTCTGGGTGATCTTTTCTAGCTCTGTGGTCTTGCGTAGATCACTCATCAGGCTTAGAACCCTTTGCCTCTAAATTTGTATACTGGTCTAGATGATGTCTCAGGTGGTACCTTGGTGTCAGATATACAGAATCCACTTGTTCTTGGATGTCTACATCACTTGATATTATGACTGTGGACAGATTTTCAGTGAATGATTCCTTTTCCTTCCTAGTGCTAGGCAGATTGCTTAGGGAAAGTAGAATTATATGAATTGATTATATAAATTTGTATACTTTATTTGTGTACTTTAAAATACAGATGACATGTCTGTGTACAGCATTCATTTATCAGAGTAACATTTTCCAGTGGAGATGTGTGGGATATTTATATATCATTAACAAATAAAATAATAAACATTTGACTTTTTGATTATTTCAAGTAAATTCTATGGAGTTATTTTATTCTACATTCAGAATAATGTAGAATATTTTATTCTACATTCAGAATAAGAAGACTTTAAAGAATTAGATTTCCTCCACTGTGTACTTACACTACTCCAGATGCTGACAATGACACATGGGCATTCTATCATGAGCTGATTTTCTGAATGAAGTAACTTAATTGTTGATTGACAAGCTAACATGATTTAAGATACAGCCATACTTTGTTCAATAGCAGTGTCAAAAGTAATAAATGCAAGCATATGCAAGCAAGTGGGGCCATGGTACTAACTACCTTATGTTGCATTTTGAAACACTAATGCTAGACTTAAATTTCAGACTGAAGTTTAGAAATGCTGGAAGAGGAAATGAAGAAGTGCAATTACATAATTTCCGAACTCTCTGCTTTGCAAATCATTAAGTGATGTAACAGCAATGTGGTCAGAGTTCCTAGTGTAAATAAAAGTCTGTCCTGGTATTGTGCAGCAGAAAGTTATTATTGCATGTGTATTGCATATGGGTTTGTGTGAGACTATAAGTCTATACGTACATATATAACCTCATCATATGCATATAAATGTTCACATATGCTATAGCTAAATTTTAAAAAGTAGTTAAGGGGAAATGTGGTATAATTTATCTTATTTACAGCCAAAACATTAATACCCATTTTAAACATGGAAAAATGTGCTTGAAACTATAAGCAAAAATAATAAATGAGAATGATCATGAAAAAAAGACATTTTTTAAAAAGGTTTTAAAATATTTTTTGATATTGTATACTAAAGAATAGTGGATTATTTCAGCGTTCTCATGAAAACCTACTTTTCCAACTCTCTTGGTAGCATAGCAGCAGGTGTGTTAGTATTTTCTCTCTGGTGGCTTGCATATGGTCCATTGGCCATGAGATTATGATAGATAGAAAGTGTGCTTTCCCTTTATTAATGCTACAGTATTGGTGACTTGTGGCATGTGCACTTTCCAGCGAATGGGCTTGACCTTTAACTCTAAACAGTCCTTTGAGCAAGAGCAAGTCATGTGTAGAGGAATGATTACATAGAAGAAACAGATTGGAACTTACTTTCTCTGATAGCATTACAGAAATGCAGTAAAGTTTTTACTTTTGGAAGCCATCCAAAAATTGCAGCACCATAAAATAAGGAATTGGGCAAAACAATGTAGTGGAATTACTGGGTTAAATAACATAGACTTTTTAAAGCCACTTTTGGTATATATTGGCAAGACATTTTTGTGAAGGATGCACTAATTTATACTTATCTGCCATATATATGTACTCGTTTTATTGCATCCTTTCCAATATTATCAACTAATATTTAGTTGAACATGCTTTGTAAGACTTTCATATTCAAGTTGTTAGGATAGGTTTCCATTTGTTTATAATATTTGAATCCTCACAACAGCCCTGGGAAATAAATATTAGCACCATTATT